>JARYHS010012519.1:191621970-191722590 GCA_031002005.1 Vandiemenella viatica
GTGAATTGCTAAATAAAGAATTAATGATGCTCACTTATCAAAAATATTCAATAGCTCCAAGCCAAGCAACAACTTTGATGTGACAATTCTACAGGAGCAAGATGGGTATAGGACCAGATCACATCTAACTTTATTAGTAGTTCATACTTGTATTCCTTACAGACAGAGACTGCTGATGTATGAAGATCTTGACACCTAATGATGATAATGTTGGAAACCTATTTTCACCAAATCATGTTTATCAACCTGCGAAGATTTTGCACAAAATACCACAGTTACCACCATAAACAAAAGAAACTAAAGAAGAAATATCCATTCATAAACTCATCAGACCCACAGGAGAAAATTACTAGTAAAGAGAGATGAGTGTAAAACCAAAAACATCAGTTTTTTTTAATATATTGTTGGTTTTTGCTGTACTTGGTAACAAATACTTTGCAAGTTCCTGCAAATAACTCAATTTAAACATAATAATGTTCTTATATCAACAGATGTTACATTAAACACAATATTTATATGCCAGACTACATCACAGGAAAGATATTTTACATGAAAAACTCATCAGTTAATAATGAATTACCATACTAAAGCAGCAATCAGAGACTTTATTTCTATGAATATTTTATGCAACTAAACAAACAATTCAAAAACATATTACTGTCTTTGAAACTAAAAACAGGAAAAGTAGGTAAGAATAAAAAAAGGATTATGCACAATTGGTTGCCCTTTTTCTCTCCAGTAACTTACTTCCTCTGTATTGTTTGAAACATTATACTGTTTTTCTTTAAGCTTTTCACACTCTTTGGCATAGTAATCTCTCTCTGCCTGTATTTGTTCAATTGCTGCAGCTTTTGTCATCAAAGACTGAAAAAGAAACCTGGGATTATAATTTTCCTTCAGTTCACAAGGACCATTTACATTACAATATATGTCAACAAAGTTGAAGACAAAGGATTAAAAGTTATAACTTACGTTATATTCATCCTGAAGTTCAGAGAATTTTTCTTTCATAGATTCATATTCACAGCAATAGTAGTCTCTATCTGCAGCCAATTTTTCAGTTATTTTGTTATGGTTTTCTTTATCCTGCGAAGACAAAAAAAAGAATACATAATAATAAAATATAGATAAAATTCAGAAGCATACAAAAAATTATATTACGTTTCTAATAATTTTTGTGCTCTGAAATATTAACAAGCCATAACTAGTGATTTAAAAAAAAAGTAATTCATGATACAATCAGTACTTATAACCGGTCGAGTAAGACTAATAAATCACAGAAAAGAAAGCAGATTTTAATGTTCTGGCCCTGGTGGCTATATTAAATCATGACATGGTACAGAAAATAGAAATATCCTTCTTTCACTCTGTTATGACAGTGGAAAGGATAAAAATAAACCTATCACAACTAAATCTGACAGCAGCATATGTTTTTCAATTCCTTTGTTGCTGAGGGGAAAAAATTAGACAAGTATGCCGTGCAAGCGATTCAAAACATGTTCTCCGTCTTAAATATATATACTGAAATGGAAAAAAAATGTAATAACGGAAAATTAATGTTGCTTTTTAAAAATAGCTCTCAGAGTAGCCATGAAGAATAATACAGATCTGAAAAGTTTTATATTTTATTTCTCTTCAGGATTGTCACATTGAAGTAACGAAATGACAGTAACACAGTACAAAATTATGACACATTGATTATACATGAAAGTTTGTTATTGTAGGCTACAGAATATTTTGAACATTTAAGTTCTACAATGTTAGAAATACAAATACAATTAAGATATTGCATTTTCTGTAGGAATTATTATGAAGAAATTGAACAATTTTTCCTCAATTACAGTACATCAAACAATCACCTTCAGAACATCATGAGGAGAGGTGCTTTTGTCACAGAATCTTTCTTGATGAGCTGATCTTCGGTCCTTGCTCTTCTTTAAAACTGAATCAAATTCTTTCTCAGCAGCTGTCTTCAAGGTAACCGGCTCCCGACCTAAATAACTCCGAACTGAGCTTGCATTCCGCCCTTCACTGCTGCTACTGCTAATTGAAGCTCCATTTCTTCGTGTCGTTTCACTACCAGTAGGGACCTGTCTACTTTCTAGGCAGATTATTTTTTGTCTCAACATTGCAATCTCCTGATTTCGTCGATCAATTTCCGTATTGAGATCATGTTCTACAAAACAGAAATTATAATTATTGGGCTAAATGTGACAGTCGATAGTTCAGACTAAACATCTGTACAATGTAAACTTTGTTAAATTAAATTACTGAATTCAAAGGGATTATTGTGAATTGTTTATGTAATTTGTGGAGTTATAAGATGTAATTTTCAATATAGCTAATTATTTAGAGCTTCCAGAAAATGCTAACATATCCTACAAAAACCTTGGATTCAATATTGTAGTCCAGTTTGTTATAGGAAATTGTCAGAGCTCTACTGTATCACTTAAGTTTCCAATTTGAGTTCTGAGTAGAAAGTGTTTAAATTAGTTCAAATCACCTTGAATTGCGATGCATATTTTTCCATTTATTTTTATAGTTTCTAAAAGGCTTGTTTGATTATTTTAATTTGAATGCGGTGGAGCATGCGCTCCAGTGGCAATGTCCCTACACACCCCTTTTCCCCATTTCCTGTACCTGCCTTCTTTCGCCCTCTACAAATGTCAACTTTAAATTCTTTCAGCATTTTTAATCAATTATTAATAATTTTTCTTGGTGACTATCTATTTTGTCTCTCTTGACCATTTCACCTGAAATATCTTGCATATAGCACACTTAAGATATTTTCATGAATATCCTTGTCTAAAGCAATGTTGCCGACTTGGTAACCACTTTTTTGGGACTCTAAATTCAATTTATAAAAATAATGGATTGTTGGACATGGTTGACTATTGTGTTGTGTGTGGATTGTTGAGTGTGTAGCCAGAATCTGCGTTCAATGAAAAAATGAAGTCCTCTTTATCATGGTCAAATAAAACAGAATTTTCTGGTGGTGTTTTGGGGAATTAATTTTGTGGTTTCATTAAAATCAAAAAGTGAACTTTAAACCATTCTTGTCTTTAGGTACTGTTGGAAACCTGAACTATAATCTCATTATTTCTTCCATATAGGAAGTGGTTGCCATATTCATTCAAAAACTAATCATTAAAAGTAAACTAGTTGAAAAATATCTTTAAAACTTATACTGAACATTGCCAAAACCATTCTAAACCCTATTCAGTACCATCATAACCCCAAAGTGAAATTTTAATAATCACATGTAAGCCTTTTAGTCTTGTAGCACATGATGATCAAGGAATCTTTTGAAGAATATTACTGTCTCAGTAGGTAATTGGAATCTTTTGAAGAATATATGTCTCAGTAGGTAATCGGAATCTTTTGCTCACTTGAAGCTATATCTTCTTCATTGCACTTTCCAAAGTGACACTGGCACCAACATAAGCAGAGTATGTAATATTCTCATTCCACCTATGACCTCAAGGAATGCTTTCATCAGTGTGATGCTAAGAACAAAGGGTGAGAGACTGTCTTTGTCTCCACGCTCAGCCAGGTAACTACAAGGTGCGGCAAAATGATCTGACGGTTTTTGCCGCCGTATTGTCGAGCGAGTAGATGGTGGGGGGGGGGGGGATAGGTGAAATCCAGAGCCCACACGTGGACATTTGTTGGGTGAGCACCGTGCGTTTGTTGTTGATGTGTTTTTAAAAGTGGCGATTCGTGCATTGCTGTTCAGCGGCAGTTCCGTAGATGATTTAACGTGGGTCCAAAAAGAAGAGTCCCAACTCGTAACACCATTATGCTATGGGTGAGCACCTTCAGAGCTACAGGTTCAGCATTAAAAAGAAGTCAACAGGTCAACCAAGGTCATCTAGGATTCCAGAGAATATCGATCGAGTAAGAGAAGTTGTGGAAGCCAGTCCTCGGCAGTCGGCCGTAACAAGCTGCTGCTTTGCACATGTCTGACCGCTCGGTAAGACGAATTTTGAGTTTCGATCTGCACTTCCACCATGTATAAAATGGCTATTGTCCCAGCAGTTAAAGCCTAATGACTATGCAAAACGTAAAGCATTTGCAGAAGAAATGATTGCAATGCTGACTGATGAAAAAATTTTAATGATGAGCGACGAGGCACATTTCCATCTGGATGGTTAAGTGAACAAACAGAACTTTCGTTATTGGTCGGCTACAAATCCGAAACAACTGCATGAACGTCCTCTGCATAGTCCTAAGGTTACCGTGTGGTGTGGTGTAACGAAAAAGGTGTGTTATTGGGCCATACTTCTTCATAGAGGGTGGTCGAACCGTTATGGTCAATTCGCAACGTTATTTGTTGATGCTAAAAAACTTCATGATCCCTGAACTTAAGAGAAATCGTTTAGTGCGCAGTAGGATATGGATCCAGCAGGATGGGGCAACTGCCCATACATCCAATGAGGTTAAGGACGTTTTGAGAAGCATGTTTCGTGGTCGAGTGATCTCGCGTTTTGGGGACATTGAATGGCCAGCTCGCTCTCCAGACCTTAGTGTTTGTGATTTTTTCTTATGGGGGCTCCTTAAAGCAAGAGTTTACACAAACAAACCCGCACACTGGACGAACTGAAAGAAGCCATACGCCAAGAAATCGCCAGCCTGACTTGTGCAATGTTAGAGCATGTGTTCAACAGCTTCAGTGCAAAGGCTGGAAGAATGCTTGTTCAAAGATGGGCGTCATTTAAAGGACGTTATCTACACATCTTAAATGGATGAAACTGGTTGTTCTGATGTTATTGTCATTAATTTTCATGAATACCCTTCTGTAATAAGCAATAAAATACTTTGCATCACTTTTATTTTTCATGTTGTTTTTACTTTAAAACCATCTTTTGCTGCACCCTGTATACCTAAAACTGTTAGTAAGATGGGTTCACTAGTTTTAGTTTGCTTTCCATCTCAGTCCGAAGATATTTGATAGACTGATCTTGCGAACTCCAAGTACACCTTGTCAGACAAATTACTTTCACAATGAATAAAGTTGCAGAACTTTCTGTATTGTACAGAAAGTATAAGTTGGTCTTCAAATGTTGCACAGCTCTACTCAAGTTGTAACAGTAAACAAATGTGATTTAACACTGGCTAGGAATTCAAAAACAAAATTGATACTACTTGATTATTTACCCAGTAAAGGGTGCATTCTGTCAAATAGTTAGTTGGAAAAATCTTATAGTCAATACTGAAAAACACAATTCAAAAACATTTACAGCCATCCATACCCCTTCAATTAGTTTGCGTAGAGTTTATGGAGCCTCTGACAATTATGGTCTGAATTCCATTACTATTAGTTTTGAAGTACCAGGTGCACATTATTTTGCTTCTAATTGAAGCTGTATGGAACATAATGAGCTTATGAAGTAAGTAAGTTTTATTAGATATACAGTGGTCTGATAGTTTCATGAATATAGCTTCATAAATTAATAGAGTGGGAACAAACATTTCTAAATATATTACATTATTATTAACATTAAATAATATCAGACAGGGGGAAAATAAACTTATCACTTAACACAGGCGAAGGTAGGAGGGTCAGACAACTACAAGGAAAAGGGGGGGGGGGATACAGAAGAACAAACTCATTGAACAATATTTCGGTTTGCAACCTTAATAATGTCAGAGTTGAGACATATGGCAGGGGGAAGATATGTACATATCAGGACCTACGATATGAAGGAACCAGTGATTAAACAAGAGGGAAGAGTAGGGATTGACTGGTGGAGGAGGAAGTTGACCAATGTTAACTGTGGGACAGAATATTATTTGTGACGATCAGTCGAGGTAAACTAAAATAAAATATTTTGAAGATTGAGACCTGTAGTATTATATATCTGGTGCATGGAGATGTTGACAGACCAGAATTAGAGAGTTTGGACGGAGTGCAACACTGTGAGGGAAGCAGTGATTAAGGAGGATGGTCTAGGATCTTACAGCAAGTGACAATTCATCCTAATGGACCACTAGTTGCTCAACATAATAGCTGTACAAGGAGACAGGTGCATTGTTAAGTACATGGGGTTGTGACCGAAAAGGTTCACACATGGTGATGGTGAAATAGTCTTTAATCACTGAGAACATGCTGGAAGCTCTGCATCATGTGTCAGAGATATTGTTTAGGAGGAGAAAGAGGCACATTTCATGAAAGGAAGAAAGGAACATAATCTATCATGAAGGATTTGGATTATAGTTTCAAGACTAACAGACCAATTTGTAAAATTCTTTGGAGAGATTCAATGCCTCCTTTCTGTTTCTTCACATGATTAGCCTTTCATCTACACATAATGCTTCTGTACAAATAACTTTTTGCACCATGTCATCACTACATATCTTTAAAGCATCCTTAGAATATTATCTACACCAGCCACTTAAAACTTTCCCAGATCACTCATAACTACAAGGGAAGATCAAATTTAAATGAGCCTTTTGTAAAGTAAAAAAATCATTTTTCAAAATAAATTCTATTTTACATTTTTCTTAGTTTTCTACATAGTTCCCCCTCTTATCTGTACACTTACTCAAACGGTAGGTAATTTTTTGATCTGGTATCATAAAAAGTTTGGGGACATATAACAAATCAACTGCACAAGAACAGCTGCACCTCCTCATTCGTTGCAAAGCACTATTTACTAAGAGTTCCCCTTGAGTGGCCCAAACATATGGAATTCACATAGCGACAGGTCTGGGTTGTAGGTGCATGCAGACTACTATTTTTTTTTGATGTGTGTGTTTCTGCTGCACTGTGGTGTCTGGAATTGTAATGAAGAAACAACACACTTCTGATCGGGATTTTCACCAACAGTCAACTTAAACTTGACTAAGACACTCACAATAACAGGTAGCATTAATCAATTGATGTTCTTGAAGCAGTTCTACCCTGGAAGAAGACCTCAGAATGAGGGTCGGCTACAATGAACATGACGCGGCACCACCCGGACAGCCAAGAATCAACTGACTCTGGCCGTGAAAGCCTACGATTAAATGCAGAACATGTTTGCAGTCCCAGAACACAGTGGCCAGGACCTTCCCTACAGACAGCATCATTTTTGCTTTCATTGGTGCACCTTCACCAGTCATCTTCTACTCCATACCGGCCCTCTTCGAATCAGAGGTGTAATGATGGATCCCAAACTCATTACAGGTGACAATTTTTTCCAAAAAGCTTCACCATCCCCCTCTTAACTCATTGGGGGTCTTCAAGAAACTTCAACCCATGCGGTTTTCTGTTCTGCATTCACCAATTCTGGAACCAATCGAGCCAAAACTTTTTGTAAATCCTAACTGCTTATGAATGATTTACAGCACACTTCCATAGCTGATCTGAAGTTCCTGAGAGATGTTAAGAACAGTTATGTCCAATGGCCTTCGATGAATTCTCGAACAGCCGTGTGATGATGAAGCAGGAATGTCGTGAGTGGGCAGTGTTTCCAATATGTTCCTGACCATTCTTAAATTTGTTACACCACTGTTTTGCCTGAGCTCGTGATAGAGCTCTTTTCCCGAACTCTGGGAGCCAAATTTCAGCAGCATTTACTTTTCCTTTGATGAGGAATTTAATAACATGTTGTGAAACTGCAGTGTGTACCTCTTTCAAGCTCGTCGTTGTTGTTATTGAGCATAAGAAGCACTTGGAACATCAAAGTTATTATTGCCTTCCACATGACCCCCTCTACTGTCCAAACCGTTTCAGACTCCTCACAACATTGTTGGAAGTGCAATTTAAAAAGGCTCATTTATATTTGATCCGCCCTTGTATCTCAAACTGTTTCTATTTTTGTAATCTGGGGCTCATTCATACCTGAATGGATAAATGTATGTTTTGATATTTCTGTTACTTTTAATCAACCAAAACTGTCTCATCAAATTGATTGATGTCAGATAAAACTACTAAGGTACAAAGCCCAGTATTAGTTACAAAACACAATGTTTCAACTGTGTTGTTTATGGTAAGTGAAGTTCCTACAAATTACAAAGTGCAGAAGCCTCTGCTCGCTGTTGCTTAAAATTTACACATTTTGTATATCCTCAAGAACTTTTTTTGCCATACTTTATTATCTATTATTATTTGAATGACCTCTCCTCAGTTTTTTTTTTTTAAATTTAGTCATTGAAACTTCTATTTCTATCAGTTAATGTTCTCCCCCTAGCTGTTTTCTTTATAAACACATCTTTCAGTTAAATCTTTGCTGCTATTAAACCATTATTTTAAGTTGCTCATGTGTTCCATATTGCTTCCTTATTCTACAAGTGTTATTCTAATATAAACGGATTTTTTGTTGTTGTGAGAACGAAGGCTTTCACGGCGTATCGACGAAATATAGTCTTCGCGGGTTTTCCGCCGTATATTGTTGAAGAGAGACAACAACGAGCTTTCGGCGGCTGGCTCTGCCGCCATCTTCAGGTTAGATGTGTGCGCACAACGATCGACTTTCACAAGTCCCCACACAACCTGAATATTGACTTCACCGACACTGGTAATCGTGTATATCTTTGATTTTCACTTCATCACAACCATTTTGAAACTTCTTGATCCCATCAAACACTTGAGTTTTACTTAGAGTAGCATCACCAAACTGTGCTTGGAGTCTATTCAAAATTTCATTCAATTTCAAATCTTCAATGGCGAAACAAATAACAACACATCACGCAACATATAGTGTTAGTTCTGGCTCATTCATAGCGTCAATTAAGGAGTGGACATGAGCTTGAGGGCTGTTGACATGGCTATACCCTGTCCATACCACCACTTCCCCCCCCCCCCCATTTTCCCACCACATCGCAATGCTGTGGTCACCAAGTGCATAAAATAAACAAAATTTCAATTATTATTGGTTTGGTCTTTGTATAATGCTATCATTTTACCTAATTATTTGGTATTCTTGCCTGCTGATTTTAGTATTTTTCATAATTTTATTTTGGAATAAGCATTTCTTCCATCATTCTTATTATCTCTTTGAACATTCTGAATTTCGTTTCCTCTGTACACTCCAAACATTTACTGTCCAATGAAGGCAGTTAAGATGGTAAATGAGGTATGTAGCAGTTCGAGTGGCAGGTCAAAGTTTCCTCTGTTTAGGTTTGAAATAGCTGGTGGCAAGTTGTTTATGCTGTAGGTTTCGTGATATAGTCTATTGCATTGGAAAGATCCTTGTGGCAGTGTAGGAGAGTCATATCATGAGTATTTATGAACAAAGATTTTCTTGTGATAGGGTGGCAGGAAGGAAGGGGCAAGGGCAGGATTTTGTTGAGGAGGATGCACACTTTAGGGCAGGTGTACATAAAGTCATGTCCCTGGCTAGGGATCTAAGAATCTGGTTAATAGACTTGAGATCAGGAGAGAACTGGGTGATGAATATGGGGCAGTGGAGATTTTTTATTTTTTTTTGCAGCAGATCATGGGAGAAGCCGTGTTAGATTCTGGGAGTGCTTGAAAATTGATTCAATGTGGGAACAGATGTGTATCACAGATACCAAGTTGTGGCACTGCTTCTTTTATGAGTGATGGATTTGTGTTCCCTATTCCTCCTTATTTTCCATGCCTTCTGATATTTTCACTGTCAATATTTTTTCAATTTACTAATTGGCATTTTTTGTTTCTTTTCATTCTCAACCATTTACATTTACAATCTCAGCAATAATGGAGCAGGAAGAATTCCTATTTAGTTAATAATTAAACTAAGGAAAAAGGAAACTGCTTTAGGCAATATAATTGCAAGGAAAGGGAAAATGACTCATCACTCTCCAAAGTTGAAGGCAGCGACGAGAAGAACATATATCACGAACACACAAATAAACTCAATATTTCTGTTAGTAAACCTTATTCATGATGGAGACAATGAGTCATGAGGTGTGCACACAACGAGGGTTGCAACACGAGTCTTGACTCATTGTCTCCATCATTAATAAGGTTTAATAACCGAAATATTGAGTTTAGTTGTGTGTTCATGATATATGTTCTTCTCTCGTCGCTGCATTCACCTTTGGTGAGTGACGAGTCATTTTCCTTTTCCTTGCAATTATATTTAGTTAATAAAGGCACGGTCCAAACAACTGTGTACTATGGACTAAAATCTTCCCAATAAAACAAATTATTTTATATGCACAGGCATTACTCGGGAAATCTTTTAAATCTAACAAAATTCCAAGATTAATACACAACAGAATTACCTATGACAGCTGTTACAGAAATTGTGGGCTGAAATTAATTAACTAATTACAACAGAGAAATTGTTTATATCATAAAATTAGAAGAGAGAAATTGCTAATAAGGGGATGATAGATTTGTGTGGACATTATGTGAATAATTAAGGACTTTACTACCCAAAGACATACATAAAAAAAAGTTCCAATGCAGACCTATCATGAGGAGATGATTGACCCTTTCAGTGAGCCTCCGTTTTTCCTCGCGCATCTTTTCCAGTGCATGGGTGGCTTGCCTTGCTTCCTTGCGGGCTGCTTCAACATCTGCGACAGCTTCCTGACCACTGCGTTTCAGCTCGAGCACCTCACGTTCGAGGCTGTGAACCTGCGCCAAGCTTGCATCTAGGCGTTCCTCAATAAAAAATAATTAAATAAAAAAATCACTCCAATGTCAGAACCATTAATAAGAAATGCAATGAAATTTTAATAGTGATTACTGACAATTTAAAATCAAAACATCATAAACAAAGTGACATAGAAATAATGTTAATAATATCCTGATTGTCCTGAAAAAAATTATATATTCTAAGCTTTAAGTATGGTAATTCATTCCAATTAAAGAAGCATCTATTCTTATATGAAGCTGCCTGCTTTAAATATTTTTTAGTAGAAGGTAAATAAATTTATTTTAATGTGAATAATAGAAGATATTGACACCTTTTTATCGGTTGTATTTATCAGTAGTGGAAGAAAATAAGATAAATACCTGTATCTTTGATACTCGGTGTGTGTTTTCTCGCACAGTAGAACTACATTCTTCTTCAACTGCAAGGGCAATGTGATCGATGTCATGCAGCTCTTGCTCAAGTTGCTTATTACGTTCCGCCAACCGTAAAGCTCGGGTCATGGCCTCATGTTGCTTTGCCACACAATCTGTATGTCAAACAGGTAAGTCACACTCTCAATATGTATTTAAGTGTGTAGGTATGCAAATTAAGACTTTGAAAAAGTATTAAATGAAATGATAGCCTAATTAATAGTTTCTGAAAGCTGGAAATTCAATTTAATATGAAGTGATGTCTAATGCAAACTTCAGCTCTCACATATACCCAAAATTTGCATTCTTGTCCCATTTAACATTATCAAAAGTAATGACATAAAAGTATCCTTGTTTTTTTGTTTTGTTTGTTTAATCCACTATTCCAAAATTAATCTTATTGCCTGAATTGAGTCTCTTGCGCCCAGTTTCACCTACATTTAAACTGATCTTCTCTTCTACGAAACTTTATATTTGTTTATATATAATCTCAGTAAATTTGCGACGTGATATTAGACCTATTGTATATTAAATTTTACATCTATCAGCTACAGTTATACTTGGGAGAGGAATGATGATATTTTTATTATAACCAGTTGGAATATCTCCTATTTTGCAACATTTAAATATCAGTTTGAATAATCATTGACTCCCTCCTTCTCCTGGTTTTTTCTGAAGTTCTGCAGGAATCTGAACAATTCCTACTGCCTTATTAGAGTTCAAATCTTTCAAAACTCTGTCATATTCTGTCTTTATAAAAGAATTCTACATTATTAATACACTATTGTTCAGCCCCCCCCCCTTGATGCAGTTTTTCGATGTATTCCTTTGTCTGGAATCAAAAAGAGCATTAATATTTATACATTTTTCTCATTTCCCTAAAATTATGCTTGATCCTCCTCTTGACTATCTCTTTTACCTTTCACCATATCTCTTTCCACTTGTTCCCTCTTTTCTTGCAGCCACTTTTTTATGCTTTTGCATATTTTCTGGTTATTTGATTTCTGAAGTATCTGTATTGCTGTCTTCAACTTCATCCTGAACATTTTTATTTCTCCACTAGTCCATTAACTCCTAAACTTCTGCAATACAAGGGTTTTGCTCAGATTCTTTCCTAATTTCTAATTTAATTTAATTGCAATGGAGCACAGCTCCAGTGGCAATTTACCAACACCCCCATCTTCCCCCTTTCCTGCACCCAATACATTTGCCCTCTACAAATTTTATCTTTAAATTCTTTCAACGTTTTCGGTAAATTATTCATCATTTCTCTTGGTAACTCATTCCAATGCCTGACACCCTTACCTAAAAAAGAGAATCTTCCCACACCCTTGTCCCTGAAATCGAGTGCCAGCTTGTGGTCATGGTCATCTTTCCCTTCCATGCACTACTTTTCATACCTACTCCAATATCTTTCCATGCCTCATCACCAGTATACGCCCTGTACACTCCCATGATCCTTCTCATCCTCCTCCTGTCTTGCAACGAATCCCATTCCAGTTCCTTTATCATACCCGTTGCCGATTGCATTCTGCGATAATTTCCAGAAACAAATCTAGCAGCCCTTTTTTGCACCCTCTCCAATTGCTATATTTGATATGTAAAATGAGGGTCCCATACTACACTACCATATTCAAGCAATGGTCTCTAATATTTCCATTTTTTTTTTTTTTTTTTTTTTTTTTTGGGTGCATTACCTTCTTCTATTGTTGAATTCCTTTCAGAATTATTACTTAGACCAACATCTACAATCCCTAGAAATTTTTCCTTTATATGAGATCCTTTCAGTTTGTACTTTCAGCTCAGTCTCTTGAATTATAGTCTGCATTTCATAACTATCAAATCATGGCCACCATTTATAGCAGCTCCCAGGTATTCTATGCTGTCTAGAACCTGTTTCTGAATCTCTGTCTAACCATTATTTGATTCTAGGTAACAATGAAAGGAAAGAAATGCCGCGAGGCAATATTTACATGGAAAAGAAAGGGAAAATACACCCAACACTCACCAAAGCTGAAGGGAGGAGGGCAGCAGCAACACAGCACAACACACAAACAAATAAAAAACAATATTTCGGGTGAAGAATCCCCTTTTTCAAGTAAACAGATAGGTGGCTGGTCTTGGGCAAGACTTGCGTCGGACGCAACCACTCATAGAACGCAACAGACCGTCGGAGGTGGTGGGGGCAGCAACGATAATATAACTGCGAGTATACGAAAGATTGAAATGATCAAAAAAATAAAATAAAAAAAAATAAATAAAAAAAAATATATATACATATATATTAGTTATTAAAAAAATATATATAAAGAAAAAATATAATTGAAAATTAAAAAAAAAAAAAAAATTATGAAACTATTGAACTATTGTACTGGCCAGTGGTGGGTGTATAGGGTGAGGATGGAAGATGTTAACGGAAATTAAGGCCTGGGGGATGTCTGGTTTGAAGGATGTGTTGATATGCCAATTCCCACCTGCGGAGTTCAGATTGGGAGGTAGTGTCTGGAAGTACTCTAATGGCTCTTACTGTGAAGCAGTTATTAGGGTCACGGGTGTTGTGAGTACTGGCATGGTGAGCAACGGGGAGGTCCAGGTTTTGGGAGTAAACTGTCCTACAACTGGTGAAACCTACCCCATAATAGGTCATGCCACCTGTACAACCACCCATCTCATTTACCAGCTCACCTGCCTCCACTGTCCAAGTTCCTACATTGGCCTGACCTCAAACTCATTATCCATCAGAATGAATGGTCACAGACAGACAGTTTACTCCCAAAACCTGGACCTCCCCGTTGCTCACCATGCCAGTACTCACAACACCCGTGACCTTAATAACTGCTTCACAGTAAGAGCCATTAGAGTACTTCCAGACACTACCTCCCAATCTGAACTCCGCAGGTGGGAATTGGCATATCAACACATCCTTCAAACCAGACATCCCCCAGGCCTTAATTTCCGTTAACATCTTCCATCCTCACCCTATACACCCACCACTGGCCAGTACAATAGTTCAATAGTTTCATAATTTTTTTTTTTTTTTTAATTTTCAATTATATTTTTTCTTTATGTATATTTTTAATAACTAATATATATGTATATATATATATATATTTTTTTTTTTTGATCATTTCAATCTTTCGTATACTCGCGGTTATATTATCGTTGCTGCCCCCACCACCTCCGACGGTCTGTTGCGTTCTATGAGTGGTTGCGTCCGACGCAAGTCTTGCCCAAGACCAGCCACCTATCTGTTTACTTGAAAAAGGGGATTCTTCATCCGAAATATTGTTTTTTATTTGTTTGTGTGTTGTGCTGTGTTGCTGCTGCCCTCCTCCCTTCAGCTTTGGTGAGTGTTGGGTGTATTTTCCCTTTCTTTTCCATTATTTGATTCTAATTGATATCAACCTGTATTACCTGGACATTTTCAGGTGCATATCCTCTATGCACGATTCTTGAATAGTGTATCTGCTATGATCAGTTTATATTTCTCATAAAATTCTAGCCATCTGCTTCCTCACTAATTTCTTTCACACAGAAAAGTTTTGTCTAGAGTATTCCCCCTTCATTCAAAACATTTTTATTTGACAAAATGTACAAAACACATTATGCACTGGTGACAGCTTTATTTTTGACACATTTGCTGCCATTGTCCAAACACATGTTAAGTTTGGTTATTAGTTTATGTATCCCACTCTCATGGAAGACATACACCTGGTGTGTGTGTGTAGTCATTGTTCCACTTCAGTCTTCATCCTTCATCTCATTACCTTCATGGAGATGATGTCATGCAAGATGTTTCTTCAGGTAAAGAAACAAGTGGAGTCACTATCCACAAGATCAAGATTAGATGGCCAAAATGTCCCACTTGAATCTTTGGAAAAGAACCTGTACGAGCTCTGACAGCTGTGTGAGCTCTACCTTTAGCATGCAAGAGGAATAAGTCACTTCACAAAAATTCTCTCCACATGTTTTGAATGGAATGTTGAAGGGCATAACAAGGTTTGGCAATTTGCAGCAGCATTAACTGTGGTGCCTGGAGTCTCATGAACTCAATCAGAAAAAAAGTTTTCCTGGCCTAGAAAACAGAAGCCATGACTTCATTTGCTGAAATGGAAAACTGAGTTCTTGGCTTTGAGATTGTATGTATGGCACTACTAATGCTTGCTTTTAGGCATATGGTGATATACTCAAATTTCATAGACTGACACAGAGTTCTTGAGAAAATCATCTTCTGCATGAAAATAGTGTACCACGAGATATAGTTTCATTTTGGGTTCCTCCATCAGAATTTTGGGTACCCATCATGCACACAAAATCCTTTACCCTATTATGACTGCTTCATGTAGTGTTATCTTAAAAATGTACAAATGAATTCATGCTTTTCCTTTAACATGATATTTGCAGCACCATTTTGTTCATGTTGTCAACTTATAATATATACTTATAATAAGCAACTCTTGGTCATCTATGACATCACGTGTCACTCCATGACATCACGCTTAACACCATTGCTTGAGGTTATGCACCTTATTTAATAATATTTCTAAGCACCCGTGAATAAATTAACTGAGAGAACACTGAAATAAAAATATGTATTGCATTTAAATCAAAATATCAATCATTAGCTGCTTATATTTACATAATATTCTTTTGATATATAGAAGTATTCCTTAAATTATTTGTCCATAGATATGTAAAATAAAAGCTTTAAGCTTCAAGCATCAATGTTAGTGAAAGTTTTGATTAGATTGTTATGAGTACTTAGCTTGGGTCAGAATTATAACTGGCATTTAATGTTACAGCAGAAGGCATGAATGATTTAGTTTTTTTTAGTCTTATTATTGAAATATTATTAAATTGTTTGAACGGAAATAGTTGCACACTAATTGTGATCTGTGCTGCCAACTCTATAATTAAAACAAATATTACATGGCATAATGTAAGTTTATAAGGTTTATTTTAATTTCCTTTGATTTCACCGAGCAATATTACTGAGGCTATTATTTCAACCATTCAAATGTTGTAATATCAGTCCGAAACACAGATAACAAAAAGAAAGGTGTAAAAAACGTTGAAGATTTTTGATCAAATTTATATCATGATGGATTATTACCACTAAAATGTGATACAGTACAAGTATTAATATGCACGGGATTGAAGTATTGTTCTTCTGACGGCAAGTTTAGCGCAGTATGTGGTGAGGGTGAAATGCAACCTGAACCCGGATGGAAACTGAAACCTTTTGCTACAGAGCAAGGCACGAGGAATTATATTGAACACTATTTAGTTAAGCAAATGCTAAGAAATAAATTGTCAGAACAGAAAAGTATGTATTTCATTTTAATTGGCATATTAATTATCAGGTTTTTTTACTGAAATCATTTCATGGTTTGAATGAAAGACGCTCTAAATTGATTGCAATATATGTCACTTAAACGACAATTAAATATTATGTGGCATGGCGTAAGTTGTTAAGATTTATTTTTGGCATACTTTATTTTCACTGGGGTAATTATTTCAGCCGTTCATTGCCTCAGCCGTTAAAATATCGATCTTCATCAAAGGTAATAAGAAAGAAAGGTGTAAGAACCTATGAAGATTTATATCCTGATGCATAATGACACTGACATGCACTACAGGGAATGTACTAATTCGTGTGTGGTTGAAGCTTTGCTTTTCTAATGGCGATATTAGTGAGATTGTGGTTACGCTGATTTGCAACCTGGACCAAGTGGACAACTGAAGCATTTTGCTACAGCACAAAGGGCGATAAATTACAATGCACTTTATTTTATAACAATTCTATTTTGTTAAGCAACTGCAGAGAAATAAATTACCTCAACACTCCATTAAAGCCGTCATATCTGATGGGCTTTGGGGCTAATCTCTATATAAATGGTAACATTGAGAAAACAGACTATGCTTCACATTTGACAGATTTTGAATTGGCCCAGCCTTCACTAAGAAGTGTAAATCAAACTAGATTCCACATAGCAACGAGTAAAGGCATTAAGAAGGAAGCGGATGGATTAAGGTCATAGTCTGTATAGCCAATATGTGCAATAATATTACCTGCCCAGTTAAACAGGCTGTTACCTTACTTTGCAGACCCGTCTCATATATATGCATTTGCAAAAGATAACCAGAACTGTGATACTACCACAATGCTGACAGTTCAAAATTATTCAAAGAACTGCTGGATGATCATTCTCATGAACTCCATAGTAAAAAAGACACCAAAGTTGTTTCTCTTATACATATATGTCTCATTGATGTTGATTTCAGTAGAGGTGGAAAGAAAAGGGGTGGGGGGAGGATGGGAAGGAATTCGACCATGGCCTACTGACGGAACTATTCTGGCATTCACCTGAATGCTTTTGGAAAACCATGGAAAAATGAAACCTGGATAGCTGGACAGGGATTGGAACCTGCTTTCTCACGAATGTGATGCTATAGTGTTACCGCTCATCCACCTTCCTTGACAACATCAAAGTTAATTTGGAAAAGCTCTCATGCATTACTCCTTGGTAGCTATTTACAATTTTCATGTCAGGAAAGTAGGAACAACCACATGAATTTTAACAGTATTGATCTAACAGTAAGTAATGTTATAACATGTAAAATATTAAGAATTATAAAATCTTTGTGTATGTAGAGATGGGCATTCCGGGAAGGAATAGACAAATTTGGAATACATGCTTTTATAGAAAGAGAAAGTATGTATTGTGATGATTTAAATTAAGTCATATAAACTTTGAACTATAATGAGAGAAAACAAATCATTATGAATCTTTAAGTATGGTGTACTTATGATTAAAAGGAATTTTGTGGAATCCAATAAAAGGTGGAAGGATTAATAATTTAAAAGGAATAGGTATTCTTACCAACTGAAGAAGTATCTGAAAGGTCATTTCAAAAAATAAATCCAGTTTGGATTTTATTTTTTTATAAATACACTAATGCAACAACTGAAATATATTTAAACTCAGTACATACCCCTGAGTCTTATTTCTAGCTCCTTGTTAGTGGTTTCCATGTCCTTCAATTCATTTAATAGCTTTGAGACTTGAAGTTCAACATCTCTGCAGTGACAGTCACTCTTCACAGCACACAATGGTCTTCCACCCTCTAGCAGTCCAGTCAAGCGCTCTATTTCCTTATCTCGATTTGCAAGCTATGAAATAGTGAATGGTAGTCACCTCGTGATACAGATTTATGAGTTAGAAACCACACTATAAAAAGGCAATTTAATGGGTTCCAAAAAGTTGCATTAAATTGAAAAAATTATTTAAGTTTATCCAGTTGACATTATTTTTAGAGAATACGCTAAATTACATCTATGTTTGAAAAGCAGTCTGAACATTTCCCATACCTGGCTGGCTTGATGGGACTAACCTCTAAGGGAATATGAAGGGCTTACTTCCTACTGACATTACAGAGGATCAGTCCCCAACATAATAAATGTTTAACCAACAAGATTTGTGATACTCAACCTCTCATGCTTAGAAGAAACCCCAAACCATGTACTGGAGTTTGAGTGGATAGGCTAGGATTCTTTTCTGATTAATTACAGGGTGACTTGCGAGAACCAGATGAATTTGGATCAGCTGTTGCATTGTTGTTACATGTGATGGTGAGATTGAGGTTATGTCATTGTTTTGAGTGTGTCCTACCATTTTAGTCATAATGGATCAATGGTCAGTACAGCATCGTGTTTTTGCATACAACACTTTTGTTAAAAATGGTGAATCTATTTTCAAAACACAGCATATCTTTCGACACCACTTCAATATCGGTCAGAATGACACGGTTCCAAGCTGAAACACATTGTTAAGATGGGTTCACGCATTCAGAACAACAGGAACAGTAACAATGAACAGTGAGAACGCCCAATAATATCGCCATAGTGAGAACTGCTCTAATCAGAAGTCTGAGTCGATCTGCACGCAGACGTGCATGAGAGCTAACATGAGCCACGATTCTGTGAGGAAGATTTTAGGATTAGATTTGAAATTTCATCCTTACAAAATGCAGGTTGTGGAGGAACTCAAAGAGAGGGACTATGAACAAAGAGAGACTTTGCAGTGCGTATACTAGTGTTGCTTAGTGATAATCCTATTCCAATACTGTTAATGAGCGAGGAAGCTCATTTCCACTTAAATGGCTCAGTTAACAAACAAAACTTTCGATATTGGGTGACTGAAAATCCATGTAAAATTCATGAAGAACCTCTCCACTCTCCAAAGGTAACAGTTTGGTGTACGGTAGCCCACTTTGGAATAATTGGGCCATACTTTTTCGAGTAAAATGGTGTCACAGTGACAGTAAACTCTGAACTCTATGTTCGCATGTTGGAAACATTTCTCAGACCAGAACTTCGGGGGCGAGGAATAAACAAGAAAAATGTTTACTTCCAACAGGATGGGGCCATGGCGCATACTTCCTGTGCATCGATGCTAGTTGTGAAGATGATGTTCCCTGGCAAGCTAATTTCGCGTTTTTTTGTGACATGCCGTCACCGCCAAGGTCACCGGATTTGTCTCCCTGTGACTATTTCCTATGGGGATATTTGAAAGCTCGTGTCTACGCTCACAAGCTTACAAACTACGTACTTTATTAGAGCTGAAAGATGCAATAACAGAAGAGGTTAATTGATTGGAGAAGATATGTTGACCCGAGTTTTTGATGATTTTCTACAGAGGATGGAAATCCGCATTCAAGTGGATGGCCAGCACATGCATGACGTCATATTCAAGAAATGAACACAATGAACACACTTAATGTTTCATACAATATATGTTTTATGAAATGGTATGTTTTCACCATTATATCTATTAAGTAATATTACTAAGTAAATTAACTTTGTGCTGCTCATTTGAATAACGTCCGGTTCCTGCAAGTCACCATGTATTATATTATTAATGTTAGGTGTACTGCATTGATGCATCACATTCCCTTAGATCAAGGCTGTAAAATCACTGAGATAAATTCCTATTTTCCGTTATGTGTACTGACACCAAGAAGGCATATGATTTGGGAAAAAAGGAACTCTACAAGCTCTTTTAAAAAAAATCTCGAATTTTTAAATTTCTTGGGTTGTATAAGTCTAGTTGCCACTATTTTTGTTATTGTGTTGCAACACTTATTCCTAATGTATATTGGCATAGGTAGTCATACTAGATGCTTAGTCTGTTGTTGGCTGTCAGAATAATCTGTTTAGGTGCACTTCGCTATTTTTCACTTGTGGAAAAAATGTGAGACAGAATTAAATTTTGCTTTTAAGAATGGATTAAAGTGCAGCATCAAATCAGAAACATTGAATGCTGTTATTGGTGAATGAATAAAATAGGTGTTTACAAGTGGTACAAATGTTTCGAAGAGGGCAATGAAGATGACAAGTAACATGGCTTTCCCAGCATACCAAGAACTGATGCTGTAACAAAAATGTGTGGCAATTGACTATGGACAAATGCCGACTCACTATCAGAAAAGTTACCGATAATGTTGGCAAATTTTTGGGTCATTTCAAGCAATTTTTAAAGATATTTTGGGCATGACACAAGTGGCAGCAAAATTTGTTACAAACTTGTTGGATTTCGACCAAAAGCAGCACTGGATGAACATTGCTTGATAGTTGCAATATTCACTGAACATGGCCCCAATAACAATAAGTAACATTTGTACTCACATATTAACAGAAAGAGAAACATTACTTTTGTTTCGAGTATGTTAAACAGGTATCATAATTTGAGATTGAGAAAGGATAATTTGTCAAGATACATGGTGATTAGTCTAGATAGTTATTCCACAGATTGGCGCAGCAGAAGCTTAAAGTTATCTGGGAAAGCTGCACAGAGTGAATGAAAGAGTGGGTGCAATCATTATTTGGGGGTCTATCTGCACCCACCAAGTCGAGTCATCGGCAGCACTACCTACCCTTTTCTTGAAGTGATTTGGGCCATTTTTGTACCTCAATTTTTTAGGTTGTATTGATGCTACATGTCTCAAATTTCTGTTATGTATAGATATCAGCAATCTTAGCAAACATACTACATTTTATGTTATTAACATGCAAAATTCAGCAATTTTGCCACTCACTCACTAACTGACTGATGATCATAAAAACTCCAAGGTACTTCCCACAGTCATAGAAAGCTGAAATTTGGTACACAGATAACATTTTACCCATATATTATAAGAAAGGTCCAAAACTCATAAATTTACATATATTTTCCCTTACTATTCCTCTTTCTACCCTAATAACTTTAGGTGCTCCAGATTTTCATCGTAGAGTGAGCTTACTGAGTTTAACTAATGTGTTACATTTTAATTCTTTCCTTTCTTTAATTTTGAAGTTAATGGAATACAATTTTTTATTTTGACCACAACATCAAGATATCAAAATTTCATTGTACTTCCACCAATCATGGAAACAAGTAATTTGGTACACATATATGGTTTCATCCCTAAATCATAAGAAAAGTCTAATATTGGTCTTTTCCCCCGTATTTATTTAATCACAACCCCAAACATGAAAAATTCTGGAAAGTTAATTGTTTTGCTCTGGAGATTTCTTTAATGCATAGAGATCAGCAAGTTTAACTAACATATTAAATTTACTTTGTTCTTAAGCTTAGTTTGGAAGTTAGGAAAAAATGCTGACCTACCGGAAGAGATGATATTTGAAGAGTGAAAATAGTGGTAGCAGCTAAGTGGAATCATGAAAGGGGAGCTGTTGATGGACAGACAAATACTGAGAGAATCATTATATAGACTGTAACTGGTTTATATTTATTTCTATTTACGTGCACTAATTCTCATGGAATACATTGAGATTATACAAGTCAGCCAATTGCACCAGTTCGTAGGTTAATAACTGCTGCTTAGGAGTCAGCCCATTTGTATCCTCTTATAGCTAGTTGACAATATGGTTTATGATCATTGTGTATTGCGAAGATCACCAGTTAACCACATTAGAAATATTGTATTGAGATCTGGAAGATTTTCCTTTAACTTCAATAACGAAGTAAATAATATATATGGTAAACTCATTTCTAATTTGAATTATTAGAAAAAATGATAATTCCGTTAACATATACTTGTGATGGATTACAAAAACTTTCTAGGATTATTACCATACAACGTTTTTGTTATTAATTCCTTTAGTAAGGTTTTGTAGGTAGTGAATTCTAATACTCATTTTACTAACAAGAAGTCATGTTTAAATAGGAAGAACCTAGGAGTATTATTCTCTCAAAGTTAAAAAAAATGGTGGGAATTACTTTCACAGATTATCTTCATACTGAAAATAGCAGAAAAAATTAATGGAAAACTCCAGCATGCCTGAAACACAAATGTTAAGAAACAACAACAATTACCTGTGACTTAAGGCAAGCAATAGTCTCTGATTGCTGCAGATTATCACTTCTGAGCAGTTTTACCTCTCTGGAGAGTACAGACAAACGGTTGCATGCCATGTCAACTGCGTTAATGACCTTTGGATCTTTAGCCTGAGCTGTTGCTGCCCAGTATTGTTCTTTCCACTGTTTTCTCGGTTTAAGAGGAGAGTCAATTTCTAATGTAGGTTGCCGACACTTAAGTAGTTTCTTCTTTTGTCCTGCATAGGTACAATTACAAATAGCATCAAAATTTGTTTTACAACGTTCCATAGTCATATTACGAGAACACAAAACAGGAAAATACTTGGTTGAGGGCTGTCATGAGTGGAAAGAGATCTTACATGGCCACAAAGATTAGTGCCCGAGCTATATAAACACCCTTTTCTCAATGATGACAAGGTAGGATAGGCTTTTTTTACGCCTTGTCGACGTCAATGTTATTAGAGGCGGGTTGAGACTGGAAACAAGGAACAGGAAGGAATTTGGCCACGGCCTTTTGGAGGAAGCATACTGGCACTCAACTGGAGTGATTTGGGGAAACTAGGGATAACCCAAATCTGGATGCCCGAACGGGGATTTGAACCAGCGTCCTCCCGAATGTGAGGCCAGAGTGTTAACGGCTCACCCACCATGCTTGGAGGGAAGGATAGTGAAAATAACCAGTCACTTACTACCAATGAAGGCAAGAGTCACAGACAAACACAAGAACACAGAAAGACAAACACATTTTACAATATATTGGTTTAAACCTTTATTCATTTACGTAGGATTTGACAAGATCCAGGATGTACATCAGGCAGGTACCTCATTCTATAATTGAAGAAGGGATACGAGCCTGAAAATTTAATCACTCTGCATGTTTTTATTTATTTATTTGTCCATGCCGCAGCAATCTTTTACTCTGGTAAACAGTGGCGTTTCTCCTATTGAAATGTTTAAAGTATCTGCTTTATGACACCTTTTTGTTGAAATAATAATACATCATCTCGGATGGTTTTACATCGCAGATTGAGTGCCAAGAACACAGTCCTCTCCAGTGTCTTATGTACTTCCAACATTCCTCCTGTTCCAATACTGTCCAAAATATTCCTCCATCTTGCACTCTTTCTTACTCAATCAACTGTCTTTTAGTCATCCTTGAAGTCTCTTTCATTTCCAATTTTAAGTGAAAATTTTAGCACTCATTCTTCACTCATCCTCTTCATGTGCCCATAAAATTCGGATATCAGATTTTCCATGTTGCACAGGGTACTCACCAACCACTTTTCTCACATGCTCAATTTGCAACTCCTTCAATCTAGCTGTTTCAATTTAACTCCTCTGAAACATCGTATTAATGCCCGAGTTCCACTGATATCCCTATCTTTCAATGACAATGCTTCTTAACCACACAGCGATGTAATTCCTGAAAATGATTCCTTTATACTTGTGTGGCACGTCATTGTTCCATAACAAGCCTATGATACAACTGTAGAAAAACCTGTATAACTCACTCTTTCGATTGTGCCTTTCCTCTCTCCCCCAATCTCTTCTATCACATTTACTTAATACTTGATCTTTTATATAAACATTGATATAAAAAAAGCATCTGTCCTTGTCCTTGTAGTTCCATCTCCAATTATAATTATTATTATTGGCGAATTCTACCAATAAATGGAAGACGGTAAGCAAATATACCAATCAAGTTTGAATTCTTCTTATTGTTCCGATAGGCTTTCATTCTTTCTGAGAAAGCTTCTTTGCGTTCTTCCGACCCCTTTGGTCTGTATTTTGTTTTGTTTTGGTTGCTCAGTTATAACTTCCCGTTTGACTACTTTGTGTCTGCAGGTGTCTATTTCTAAGATTTGTGTTGCTCCTATGCTTGCACTTTTAAGATCCTTCTGAATTTCATTCAGCCAAGGAGTTGGATTTTTAAGTGAATTTACATAATCTATTATCTTTTTTGTCAATCAACTTTCTGGTAACCTCTTAAGGTATCAAAGAATTTCATTCGCCTTTTCTTGATGTCAATTTCGATGTTTGAAAACTTTTCTGTTGTTTTGATTGATTGTAGTCTGTAACCATCTTTAGTGAGTCTTGCTCCTAGAATTTTTCTAATGATTTTTCTCTCTCCTCTTTTAATTTCTTCAAGGTCATGTTTTCTGTTAAGTGTTAATGTTTCACTTTCATAGAGGACTGTTGGTTTTATGACTGTGTTGTAGTGCCTATTATTATTATTTTCTGTGAACTTTATGGTTTGTCAACATCAAGGTCAT
This sequence comes from Vandiemenella viatica, assembly GCA_031002005.1. Lineage (NCBI taxonomy): Eukaryota > Metazoa > Arthropoda > Insecta > Orthoptera > Morabidae > Vandiemenella > Vandiemenella viatica. Next base: position 191,646,609 of record JARYHS010012519.1, read on the forward strand.
TATAGATGAAAGAGTTGGTGGCAAGAAACTGAAATAAATTCAGCCATGATCTTTTGAAGGAACCATCCTGATATTCACCTGAAATTATTTCCTGAAGCAGCGGAAAACAGAACTCAGGATGACTGGATGGGGATTTGAACCTACAGCCTGCTGCATGCCAGACCCAATCCTTACAAGGTATGCAGGAAGCTCAGTTACATATCGCAGTTTTTCTCGTATCAACAAATCATCTGCAAATGAAACAGCTTTGTGGAAAAACATTTCCAGGTAAAATTATCCAGTCAGAAGAATTGTCTGTCAAGAGAAAGCAGTGTTGACCTGCCAATATGGCAATTGTTTTCAGCCAACTACGGAGTACGAAACATTAAATGCTGACACTGCACAGCTTCAATAATGGACATCCAAGCTTAACTAAGCTGGTAACCACAATCCTGGCTGACATTAGATATGAAGAGAATTTCTACCACTTCAGTAAATTCTGTGGTGGCAGAACTTAGCTTTGAATTGGGACATGGTTTAGACTTTTGGATCACCAAGGTGCTGTCACATAGGAGAGGTTTCTGCATCTGTTCTCACTGAATTATTTCTCCTGGATTTATGCCTCATCAATTTTGAGGTCATTTAGAGATGGAAAAGGACTGGAGGCAAGGAACTGGAAGGAATTTGGCCATGGCCTTTTTTGGAGGAACCTTCCCAGCATTCACCTGGAGTGATTTGGGAAAACTATGAAAGACCCAAATCTGGACAGGTATTTGAATACACGTCTACCTGAATGTGAGCCAGAGCGATACCGTTCGCCCACCATGCTGTGTGTGCTCTCACTGAAGTGGTAGAAATCCTCCACATGTCTAATCTTGTCAACCAGGATTGCAGTTACAGCTTATTCAAGGTTGGATGATGATTACTGAAGCTGTGCAATGTCAGCATCTTAGTTTTGTACTTCACAGTGGGCTGAAAACAACTGCGAGCTAACGGACCAGAAGTTGCCATGTCAGTCAGTCACTCACTCTTGGCAGACTACAAAGTTCTGGTCTGGTCACTTAAACTGACCATGAAAATGCTTTAATTACTTTGTTTGTTATTGCTGTGTAGCATACTGGCTAGAGAAATAATGTGACCGAGAAAAGTTATTTGAGTCTTTAAGAATACACACTGTTTTAATCAAACAGTTATGCATCATTTTTTAATGCAGTTGAAACCTGTTGCGATGTAACTCAGTGTTCCTGTATTGTGTTACTTGTTACAAGTATAATACTTCATCAGCACACACTGATGAACCAAAGTATTTTGATCACTACCCACCATGAGATTGAATGCCACATGTTGACATTGCGCATATGTCACGCGGAAAAGAAGTGGAGCAGAGGTGCAAGGGGAATCTTTCTAGCGACTATACATGTGACAAATGGGGAAATCGAGTGACTTAAGTGACTGACAGGATAGATTGTTATGGGCTGGCACCTGGGAAACAGCATCTCAGAAATGCTGAGGCTAGCGAGCTGTTTGCTTGTTACTACTGTAGTGAGCATCTAAGGAAACTGGCCGAAAGACAGTGAAACCATCTGTAGGTGACAAGATAGTGGAGGTCGGTGGATTGTCCACTCTGTAAAGCAGGATAGGTGACAATCCATGGCAGATCTGATAACAGAGGACAATGCTGGTGCAGGCATTAGAGTTTCAGAGTCCTCTGTTCAATTCAAATAGTTGAAAATGGGGTCCTGTAACGGATGGCCCTTTGTGTTTGCACGTTGACCCAACAACATTGTCAATTAAAATTGCAGTGGGTGTGAGATCATTGAGATTGGACCATGGAGCAATGGAAACATGTCAGCTGGTCAGATGAATCACCTTTCTTGCTACATTAGGTCAATGGTCATGTCCGGATGTGCCGTTTTCCAGACAGACAGCTGCTTGAAACATGTACCATGCCAGTAGAGGTAGTATTATGATATGGGGGACATTTACGTGGGATCCCATGGGATGAGTGGTACTGATTGAAGGCATCATGGCAGCTTTGGGCTAACTGAACATTACTGCAGACCACCTGCATTACTACAAGCCTCTTGTCTTTCACAATGGTGAAGGCATTTTACAGCTGGATGACTATCCATATCATGAGGCCAAAATCATGCTGCAATGGTTTGAGGAGCACAGTAGTGAACTTACACTTGTGTGGCCACCAAATCCACCTGATATCAATCTAACTCAACACATCTGGGATGTTATCGAGCACCAGCTTGGCATCCACAAATTACCAGTCCATAATTTAAAGGAATTGAATGACATTTGAATAAACATCCAAGGACTAGTCTACTCAATGCCACACTGCGTTGCTGTTGTATTGAATTCCAGTTATGTAGGTGGTGAGTGGTCACATTAGCATAGGTGCAATGCACCATCTGTGACCCACTTTTAGCGAATTGCAAAGTAGTAATGAAAATAATGGTTCGGGCTATCAGTGTAAACTGATACTTGGGACAGCAAATTTTTTTCTCCATACAACATCTAAAGTGGTTATGATATATTCTACAGCATTATTCAACTCAAAAGGTAATACTATAAATTGATATCTTCTACCTTGGTAGAGGAAGGTTTTGCAAGACTCCGATGCTGTCAGAATCTACCAGTAGCAGGATGTCTCATTTAATGTCACCAAAAATTTCATTCCCTGAGTAATTTATTGATTGGCAGTGGATGGCCTCATTCAATAACCAAAACTACATTTAATCGATGCACATCTAAAAACAACTGCACTGAGTTATTAGCATTCGTGACCACCACTAACAAATTATTATATGGGCTCTTTGATCTTTCAATAATGTTCCAGTCAAGCATTTGAATTATACCACAGCCACCTAGTTATGCTTTGCCAGATGTATAACATATGATTTTACGAAAAAGTTGTATGACATTCCATAATTTGTCACTCATTAAAGTCTGTCAGATAAAACATCTGTGAACTTCTGCAAAACATTTTGCAACTGATTTTGATATTGGCTATCAACAATTCCTAGAAAAGCAAGTCTTCCTTCATTTATCACAAATGTTCGGAATCACTCATTACTTGTGTTGGATGCCTCAATACCATTGAAATCAGTGCAGCCAAAGTCTTTACTTATGTGTTTCATAACATAACAGCACAAAAGTTCTACAAGTTCTCAAAGATGATATTATTTTGTTTCCAACAGGTGAAGAAACCTGTGTGTGACATTTGAGTATCCTGCCCGAAATGACTTATTGTCATCTCAACTTTTCTTTCATTTACTTGAAATATGAGAAATTCTTGTTGATAACACAAAGATTACCTGGGAAGTGCTCATCCAATCCACCCGAAAGAAGCATGTTGCTGTAAGGTCCAGTACTACAAACACTAGTACCTTGATATGTTGTCCTTATATTAGTATCTGTTTTATTACCATTCTGATTTTCTTCTCTGCAGCTGTGGCCATAGTCATCCCATTGATGGGCAACAAATAATTTTTAATTTTTCTACACAAGGTCATATAGCACGCTTTGGATCAAATGTCCAAGTCAATCAAAACCAAAACACTTATAACTGTTCAAAGGCATGTGAACAAATCGTGGACGGACCAATCAAAATTTTACTTTCAAATGAGAGATAGACAGGGCAGTTTAATTCCATATCCTGATACCAGTAAAACTTTACTGGTGGAACAGGTATCACATCAACCTAAACTGTTTGGTTTTCTTAGTAGTGTTTGTGGTTAGGTTGAAATGTGGCCTGGACCAGGAGTAAATTATGTGACAGCCACAGGGATGATTCTTTGATAGCTGCATTATTTCCCTCGTGGTTATCGCAATCTAGAATTAAACTGATCAGACTTCACTTAAAGTCACCAATACTGTTTATTATTGCATGTTACAATAAGAACTGGCAATTGTGGAAATTGGAAAAAATATATCAGTAAATCTTTAATGTGACATAGAATTAACAACCACTAAACCTTGAAGTATACCCGATTGATAAAAAAAAAAAACTAAAGCTATTATTATACTATAATTACCATCTAAAACACAATATAAATGAATTTAATCTTGTAACTTCTTATGCTTAATATGAAAATGAAACTTCTTTTTTTTTTTTTTTACCTGCAGTTGATACAACAGTCTTTACGCCTTTGCTTTGCAACTGCAATAATTTCTGGGTTTTTGCAAGTGATTCTTTCTCCAGTGCCTTGGCCCGATTTAAATGCTGAGATGCTAGGAACTTTAGGTCAGAGTTTTCACTTTCCAACTGAAAGATCCTCTTTTGAAGACCTAAAAGGAATTATGTTAAAACATAAGAAAGACAAACATCTCTGTCATTAGTACAAAGAGGAATTAATCATTCAGGGATACATCTTCCCAAGAGTATAAAACAGTTTGCAGATAATAAAGATATATTTAAAGACAAACTGAGAAATTATCTTATTGGCAACTCCTCCTACTCCATTCAAGAATTTGAACAAAATAATTATTCAATATGACCTTTTGCAAAACTCAGTTGTAAAAATTAATGTTTATTTTTATTCTCTTCATTTTTCTTTGTAGCATATGATAGTTTTCATTATGATTCATATTGTATGTATGTGTATTAACAATGATATGTTTCACATCTCAGAGGTCCTTCCTAAGCAGGGATCCATGAAACAAGATTGATAAATAAATAAATAATATTATTGCAGCTGAGGATTAAAAAATTTGATTGCAAAAAGTACTATAATTTTATTGCTTTTTAGCCATCCCTAACATCCCAGTATTGTGTAAGATCTCTCCTATTTACATGTGAGTCAGCATAATCACCTTGCTGGTGGCGCCTGTTTATAGGCGATGCAGATTTGGCATGAGAAAAACAGTTTTACCATCTGCTTGAGTTTTATATGACCGTAAGTATATTTGTGCAATTTGTAATTTGTTAGGTGGACCATCTCACAATTTTCCTTAATGATTAGAAAAAACTGTTTAAAAAACATAATCAGAATCACAGGTACACCAGGATTGAGGTTTGAATGTTGGACTAACGGAGTGGTTCCAAATTAGTTTTTCCCTAGTACCACTTCAAGAAAGGGCTCAACCTTGCCTACCCTTTATAACAGGAATGATAAATTAAAAATGAATCCTGTGTTTTTACAATTTATTAAATTTAAATCCAATAACAACAATTTTTTTTCCTGCTTAACGTCTCTCTAACAGCGAGGTCTTTAGAGACGGGAAAGGATGGGGGGTAAGGAATGGGAAGGATTCGGCCATGGCCTTTTGAAGGAAGCATCCCGGCATTTGCCTGGAGTGATTTGGAAAACCCAAATCTGGATGCCCGGAGGGGGATTCAAACCGCCGCCCTCCCGAATGCGAGGCCAAAACACTAGCCGTTACACCACCACACTTGGTAAACAACAACAATCAACACAGTTCCAAAAATATACTGTTTTGCGTCTCTTTTTAACATCGAGGTCTTTAGAGACGGGAAAGGATGGGGGGTAAGGAATGGGAAGGATTTGGCCATGGCTTTTTGAAGGAAGCATCCTGGCATTTGCCTGGAGTGATTTGGGGAAACCATGGAAAACCCAAATCTGGATGCCCGGACGGGGATTCGAACTGCCGTCCTCCCGAATGTGAGGCGAGAACGCTAACTGTTATACCACCCCGCTCGGTTTGGAGTTAGTAATGTTTGCATAACTTTTTTAACTGTCTTAGTGATTACCTCAGCAAAGAGATCACTGCATGTTCCACTTGGGGTACACATACCACTAATTGGGAACCTCTGACCTAATGTAACTCCCAGAGTCCAATATAATGGTTATTTGATGGCAGCATTATCATAATTGTGGCATTGCAATTTGATGATGGATTCTTATGTAATTCGATGAGAAAAATTGAAAGTGAAGAATAATATTTTTTGGTATCTTGCTTTGTTCTCAAGATATTGACAATAAGCAATTAGTAATAGATATAGTTCCTTGTGCCTTTGGAACATTTTTTTTTTTCAGATCCAGGCTGCATTTCAACCCAACTGCAACTTATAGTGAGAAAACAAAACACCTATTGTGCATGGCTTAAACCATTTTTTAAAAAAAATTTACATTTTAATCCAAGCTGCTTCTCAACTAGACCACCTCAATTTTTGAGTTAGTATATCTCAACAACTAAGTATGATATCGAAAAATTTTATCCTTCCCTTTTGAGTTGTCAAGTTACATAAGAATTCATCATCAAATTTTATTCAGGTTTCGGCCTTATTTCAACAAAACCACCTCACTTTTGAGACAGAGTATCTCCAGAACTAAGCGAAATATAAAATATTTTATTCCTAACTTTCACCAAATTACGGCGCCATGGTTATGATAGCATCTGCCAATTTAACACACATGGTCACTCTGACAGATAGCATTTTATTACATGCCACATCTACAACATGGATTTAAAAAATAAAAGACATTAAATAAACTGACTTAACAATTATGAACAAATTTTCGAGTGTGTGTGTGGTTATTTTTTTTTCTAGAGTGGTTATATTATTTATCTTATAACACGTTGCCCGACTTTGCAGCGAAGGGAAGGGCCATCATAGGAGGTACCAAGAGAACTAACCCTCTTAAGTTGCTGCCTCCGTGCTACACCATCTAACAAAACTGTCTTCCACTAAGAGGCCAACAACTAGAAAGGGCACTGGCCAATACTGGTGAGTCTCCCCCTCCCAACGTTTGAAGAATCACTGTCGGGGTCACTTGCGCAAACTCCTGCCACACATCTCATACTGCTGATAATGCCTGTTACCCAAATAATGGGATTTTGTAGTTCACTACAAGCTTTAAAGGTAAGCGCTGTGCAGTCTGCTATACTAGGATCCGACATGCCAGTAAGTCCTGAAACCTCAAGCAATTGCCCTGCTCAGTTACCCTATAGGAAGTCTCAAAAGGGTTCACATTCTCCCAAAGCAATAATATTTGTGCTTTTGTTAGCAAGGTTTCCCTTCCAGCATTTGGAGAGTCACTGCTGATGTCACATGATTCTCAGACTGCACATCTAGTGCATACTGGCAAGCATCCATTGTCCAATATTTAGGATTGGGTAACTCACCAATAGCTTCAAGGGCAGACACTATGCAGTCTGCGAGTAGCTTGTCTTGGGTACTAGAGCTGCGTGCACTACGACACCTCAAAAGACTGCTCCTCACAACTACCCAAGTTGTTATAGGAAAATGTGCACAGAAAAAAAAACAACAGAAGTAATTACAGTCCAGCAAAATTAAGTTCTTTATATCAGCTGTACCGAAAAAGAGATGGAGCAAAGTTCAAAATGAAGATGTAAGAATAGACTTATGGTAAGATATGGAAGAGAGAGTAATCAAATCTAGACATGTATGATTGTAAATGGACTTAGAGAATATCTGGTTCTTTGCTGAATGAGTTACACATATAATAAAAATATTAATGAATAACGTGTGAACGAAGGATTTCCCAGTGTGTCACTGCAATATAATCTTCGCGGGTTCGCTGCTGGATTGGGTAGGTGAAAGACGAGCTTTCGGCGATGCCATCTTCAGGCCTGGTGCTCACACTGTGATGACCAGAGCTGCAATGCTGGTCTCTGGCACCGATGCATCTTTTAAAGGCTAGCCCCTCCCCTCCACTGCACTCCGCAGTTCTCACCAGCCGTGGCTCCATTCTGCACTCATAACACTGGGTGGCCAATCTTGACTTCTGTCCTTTTGTTTGAAATGAGGTTGTCGTAGCAAGGACCAAGCAGGCATCACTAAGCCACAAATCTGAGTTTCTGTTAATAATGTCATTATTCGGTGGCTTTTCTAATTACTGAATCCCAAAAGAAAGAACACTTTGCCTGCACTTTCACATTGCCAAAGTCAATTTTCAATTACATGTTGCGTGACTGCAGATTTCTCCAGCTGAAATAGACAGATGTTGTGCTCATACTCAGCCACACAAGCCTTGGTGGTGCGGATGGTCTGACCAATAAAAGACTTACCACACTGGCATCTTATGCTGTGGACTAGTGGTGTCTTTAACCCCAGATTATCCTTTACCGGTCGGATCCAGTCACGGATTTTAGCAGGAGGACTTTCACCTACACAATTCGGCAGTGAACCCACAAAGACTGTATTGCATTAATGAATAAAAGATAATTTACGAGACAAGGTCCAGTATAAGGAAAAACTCAAATAAACCCACTGATTTCCACATTCATTACAGTACACTGTGAAGGTAGACCTAACAATGTAGGACAGACTAAGTAACACCAAAAGTTAAAGTGGTTAGCAGTGTGAATATCCCAAAAATATAGGCAATATATGGATAGGAAGGTGCAGGAAGGGCAGCTAATTGATCATCCTGCAAAGAGATGGATAGAACAAATGGAAGAGAATTTGCAGAAAAAAGGCGAGACACTTGAGGCTGTAGGAGAGAAGAAACATATAAAGACCACAACAGAGGCATATTATTTGAAAAATCCTGCCATCCGAAAAGATTCTTAGATGAATAGTAATAATTTTTTTTTCAGTGACATTAAAGTGTAAAAATCCTTTGGCATTTCAAGGATCCAACTCACCACTGACATTTCATTATATACTTGAGCAATATAGTTTCAGAAAGGTAGATCACGTGCAGATCGCTATTTCACAATCAAGATGCTGATTGAGAGTTTAATCTGGGAACACATCTGGCATTTATTTATTTTGAAAAAGCTTTTGATACAATCGACAGAAGAAAACTTAGACAAATTCTGGCGGAAAGTAACACCCCACCACAGATCATAAAAGCAATTCAAAACATCTACAGCCACAATGTAATCTCAGTCAGAACCAGACAACAACTGTCAGAATGGAAACCCATTAATCGAGGAGTGAGACAAGGATGCTGCCTATTGCCACTTTTATTCAGCATATATATATATATATATATATATATATATATATATATAAAATCATTAGTGACTGGCGACAAAAACCCCATGGTAGAATAAAAATAGACAGACAGACCAACCTGGATACATTACTGTTTGCAGATGACCAAGTGCTTTTTGCTGAATCAGAAGATGACCTGAAGAGATCGGTACATAACCTCCATATGAAAGCAAAAGAATACAGCATGGATTTCCCTCAATCAAACCAAGGTTATGGCCTTTGTCAGAAAAAACCCACAGAAGAACCAAAATCTCAATAGACAACATGCCCATAGCACAAGTAGCAGAATTTAAATACCTAGTTTACAACCCCAGCTTCACTCTAGAAACTGATATGCAACAAAAAAATCACAAATTTCATGAAAGTTACAGGAGTAATAAATAACAACACCTTCAGACCATCTCTTGTGCAACGGCACACAAGAATCAGGCTATGTAACATCCTGACTAAACTTACACTATTTTATGGCAGCAAGGCCTGGACACTCCACAAAGGTCAAAGGTTATGAACGGAGACTAACGGCAGATGAGATGCGATTCACGAGGAGAAGAGCTGGCTACACATTAAGAGACAAAGAGATCTAACGAAATCCTTAAAGAACACAAAGTAAAACCAATTCTCCAAACTGTACAAGCCTACAGAAAATCTTGGACAGACCATTTACTAAGGATGAAGATGGACCGGATCCCACGGAAAATTCTCAAATACCATCCCAGAGGCAGGAGAGATGTAGGAAGACCACCAAGAAGATGGATTGAGACCTTAACAGGCCACCAAGTCTAATACTGGACAGTAAGAAGAAGACTTGAGCAATATACGTCATGAAACTATTTGGTTTTACCAAATCTGAATAGTATAACCATTAAATGAACCAAAAAGCCAGGTCTGAATATCACTGCTCACCTACTGGTCATTCTATTATGGTAAGTTTGGGAACAGAGAGGAATTAAATATAGACTCATACAATTGTAAATGGGCTGAGAGAATTTTTAAAATTTTGTTGGATAAGTTACATACATAATAAGAAGGTTAATGAATAACAGTTAACTGACAAGACAGGTCCAGTGTATTGAAGAACTCAAATAGCAATTGATTTCTTCCTTCATAACCTATATCTATAAGCATTAATGATAAGCTTGTAAATGACCCCTCTTATGTAGCAAGTGCTTTCAATAACTACTTCTTCACAGTTGCTGAAAAAATAAGAAGGAAAATATATTGGGAATATGGATGCTATAGCAATACTTAAATCCTTGTCACCAAAAACAGCACCTATGTGTCTATTTATCACCAGTCAAAATGAAATTGAAAAAATTATTAAATCCCTCAAAAATAAAAGTCATTTGTTTATGATGATGTTTCAACCCATGTAGTAAAACAATGTTACACCAGCATTAGTAGAGTTATTAGTCATATTTGTAATAGTTCTTTTGAAGAAGGTATCTTTCCTGACTCACTCAAGAAGTCAATAATCAAACTGCTTTATAAAAAGGGTGATATCTCAAAGATTGAAAATTACAGACTGATATCACTTCTACCAGCATTTTCAAAAATCTTTGAAAAAGCAATGTACAGAAGGGTGTATGCACATCTACAAAAGAATGACCTACTCAGTAAAGTACAGTTTGGTTTTAGACAAGGCGTTTCAACAGATTCAGCAATTTTTGCTTTTGTAAACAACATACTGGAATCAATGCATAAAAAATTAAATTCCCTAGGTATATTCTGTGATCTTTTGACTGTGTTGATCATGAGATTCTACTAGGTAAATTAGACCACTATGGAGTTAGTGGTAAGCCAGGACTTTGGTTTAAATCTTACCTGGAAAATAGAAAGCAATGTGTATCACTAAAAGATGCTAATACAGGAGATGTTATAAACTCAGAATGGGGTATAGTTAAATGTGGTGTGCCTCAGGGTTCAATTCTTGGCCCTCTGCTGTTCTTAATCTATATAAATGATCTCCCACATATACTAGGTGATAATGAACACATGGTGCTCTTTGTCAGATGATACTAGCATATCCTTGAAAGACCCATCAGTACAAAACTTCGAAAACACAGCAAATGATGTTATAAAGAAAATTAACAGGTGGTTTAGTGCCAACAAACTAATACTTAATGTAGAAAAGACACAGTTACTTCAGTTTGTTACAAAAAATAAAACAAAGGACAGCTATAATGTGATATCAGAAGGAAAAGCAATCAATGAAAGCAGTTTCACAAAATTCCTGGGTGTATATATAGATAACAAATTGAACTGGAAACAGCATATTCAACAACTTCTTAAAAAACTGAATTCTGCAACATTTTCACTGAGGGTAATATCTAGAATAGCTAATATAGAAACCAGAAAATTAGTATACTTTGCATATTTTCATTCCCTGCTCACTTATGGCATCTCATTCTGGGAAAACTCGTCACAAGCACAGAGGGTATTTAAATTGCAAAAGCATGCTATAAGAACTATTTGTGGAGCAAGCCCACAGAAATCTATTTAAAAACCTGTGTGTACTAACAATGCCAGCACAGTATATATACTCCGTACTATTATTTGTAGTGGAAAATCCTGAACACTTCAATCTTAATGCTGACATACACAGCCATAATACTAGGAATAAATATAATATTCACAAGGATTACAAATCACTGTCAATTGTACAGAAAGGGGGTCTACTGGAGATCGCGATTCCGCTACAAAAACATTCAGTAATATCGTTGGAATACTTCCGTAATCAGTCGCAAGACGTATTATTTTCAAACAGTAATTCCGTTGTAATACAGCCTGGACCATTATTTTCAAGCAGAAATTAGGTTGTAATACAGCCTGGACTAGCATGAAACCATTAAATGTACTTCAGAAAGAATTTCTAGTGGCGTCTTGCATTTGACCACTTCAGTATTATGACAACTCCTGGCGGAATCGCGATCTCCAGTAATCCCCAGAAAGGGTTAACATTTACTGGAGCTTCCTTATTCAATGTATTACCAACAGAAATTAAATGTTATCTACAAAAACCCAACTACTTTAAGTCCAAACTGAAAGAGTTTCTGCTTCCGAATCCATTTTACTCTGTAATAGAATTTTCTTCTTGGAATTTGGTAACTAAGAATGACTGATAAAGTAATATATATGGTGTATGGAAGGGGAAGGTGACAAAATTATCAACAATTACTAAAATGATATATGGTTTTTCTTTCTGTTGAAACTTTTGACAAATGAACAAATTACACTGTTTACAAAATTTCACTCATATATAGTAACTAACATGGGATAGCATGCACTCAAAAACTGCTGTGAAAAATTATCATACTAACAGGTTTTTAAGTAATTGACTGCTTATGAGTTGTTCGTAATATAATTGATATTGCTAATAGGTGTGTGTACTGTTCCACATAAATAGCAACTAACATAATATAATATGTAGTCACAAATTACAGTGAAACTTATCATGGTAACTGGTTGGTAAGAAAATAACTGGTTATTAGATGCTGGTAACAAGTGTATACACTGTTCCACATAATAAGTATTAATTAACTCGGGATTGTATTTGTAGATTACAGGAGATATTGGTTATACTAATGGGTTGTTGCTAACTTGTTGTCAATACATATATATAAATTTTTTACTGCTTTACGTCTCTCAACAGCGAGGTCTTTAGAGACGGGCAAGGATGGGGGCAAGGAATGAGAAGGAATTCGGCCATGGCCTTTTTGAAGGAAGCATCCCGGCATTTGCCTGGAGTGATTTGGGAAACCATGGAAAACCCAAATCTGGATGCCCGGACGGGGATTCGAACCGCCGTCCTCCCGAATGCGAGGCGAGAACGCTAACCGTTACACCGCCACGCTCGGTCGTCAATATATATTAACATATAATCAATTATATAGTAACATTGACATTACTAATATGTGTATTTACTGTTCCACATCCTCGAGATTATTCTCACATGGGATCAAAGTGAACATATCTATCTATCTATCACTTTACACCAGTGAATTCGACCTTCTTTGAACCCAAGGAAGAGTAAAATGTCAAGGGAAATTCTACGGACCCCTCGCTTTCAGAAAATTGTGATTAACTGCAGAGTAAGCCATAAAATGGTAGTAAATAAGGTAAAAACCATTGGAGTGGATAAGAAAGTCATTTGCTGGGTAGAAGAATTTTTAAAAGGTAGAAAACAGAAAGTTAGGGTAGGAAATGTAGTATCAAAAGAAGTGGAAGTAAAAATGGGAGTGCCACAGGGTAGCGTATTGGGACCATTGCTATTCATTATTCTAATGAATAACTGTGTTGATTGTTTACTATCTGAAATTAGATTGTTTGCAGATGACATAATGCTGTATAAAAGAATCAAAACGGTAGAGGATTGTAAACAGTTGCAGGGTGATCTGGACAGGATATCTAATTGGGTTGGTAAACATGGAATGAAGATAAATGCTAAGAAGAGTCAGCTTATTAGATACACAAATAAAAAACAAAAGGTTAATTATGAATATAAGGTGGGGAAAGAATTGCTTGCTGAAGACTTGAAATGCAAATATCTTGGAATTACTTTTGATAACAAACTTAACTGGGCAGGACACATAGGACAGGTGGTAGGAAAAGGTTTCAAAGTTCTGCACTTGTTGGAGAGAGTGATGAGGGGATGTACGAGAGAAGTCAAGGAATTGGGTTACAAAACTTTGGTCAGACCATTGCTTGAATATGGTAGTGTAGTATGGGACCCTCATTTTACGTATCAAATACAGGAGTTGGAGAGGGTGCAAAGAAGGGCTGCTAGATTTGTTTCTGGAAATTATCGCAGAATGCAATCAGTGACGGATATGATAAAGGAGCTGGAATGGGATTCATTGCAAGACAGGAGGAGGATGAGGAGGGTCATGGGAGTGTACAGGGCATATACTGGTGATGAGGCATGGAAAGATATTGCAATAGGTATGAAAAGTAGTGCATGGAAGGGAAAAGATGACCATGACCACAAGCTGGCACTCGATTTCAGGCACAAGGGTGTGGGAAGATTCTCTTTTTTAGGTAAGGGTGTCAGGGATTGGAATGAGTTACCAAGAGAAATATGAATAATTTACCGAAAACTTTGAAGGAATTTAAAGATAAAATTTGTAGAGGGCAAATGTAGGTGGGTGCAGGATAGGGGGAAGATGGGTGTGTAGGGATATTGCCACCGGAGCCTGTGCTCCATTGCAATTAAAATTAAATTAAATAAAAACTTAATTCCTAAAGGAACATCACTCTTTTTGATGCCAGCTGGAAACATATTTTATTATAATTAGAATCTAGTCATATTTTCATATCCTGGAAATAACATATTTCTGCCAGGTTGTTGAAATATTCAGTATGTATTGTCTTATGGTTTATGCTCTCTTAAAGCCTTGTACAGTACGAGAACTGTATCCACTTTAAGTGAACAATGTTTACTATCTTATTTTTTGGTATTATATCTTTAATTCAACTAGATTTTTTTTTTCTTTAGTATTCTGCTGGTGGACCCTCTGTTCTGTCTTTGTGTATCACATGTTGAGAAATACTGCTGTACAATTTTTCAAAGGTAACAATTACAGAAACAATAATAAACCAACACTAGTACCTTTAACCACTTGATCTGTTTCTTCTTTCTGATGGATGAGTTTTGGATGTAATTCATTTATTTCTCGTACTAATTTGGCATTTTCTTTTTTATATGGTTCTATTCCATTTTCAAGCACTGTTCGTTCCTATAACGTATTTGAGAGAGCATTGACATCTCAGTGAATAATTTTAAACTTCTGAAGATTTTATAGAATTAATAACATGCATCAATAAAAATTTCACATAAAATTGATATTCTTTAAAGTTTAGGACAACATACTTGCAATTTCTAGATCAGGCCAAGAACAAAATGTAAGGAAAGCTAATGTTACCGAGACTGCATTTGTATATTTGCAATGAGTGTCTATTTATAGTGTCTACATTATCTATGGCTTAAGAGAAGAAAAGAGAAATAACTAAAAACAAATACTAAGCTTACAGAGTTACTACATACATTTAAAACAACTTTTTATTTCTTTCTAAAAGACTTAAGTGATTAAAGGAATAAGTTTTCAACATGTTATTTCAATTTTTTATGGTTTAATAAATCAGAAAAGCTCAATAGTAAGTATGTTTATGCTATCTCCTCAACATAATGAACACATATGAACATATTCATAACAAAGAAATCAGTGTGGTTACTTCTAAATAGAAACAATAACATAAGAAATATTTATTATGTGAGTTAAATGGCACTTATTACCATTACTCACAGAAATGTGTAATTTTTTAAATATATTATGTTCATTAAATATTACAGTTATGTACGGTAACGGTACTAAGAAACAAAAGTTTGTAAGTAAAACACATGAGAAATAAGAATGGAAAATTAAAAATAATCAGGATGGTGCAGATAGGAAAAGACACTGCGTTTGACATACTTCTATTGCTTTCTGTGCCAACTGTTTATAGTGCCGTAGGCTTTCTGTAGTATGTAACAGATCGGAGACCAAAGTTTCAACAAGATGAACTGATTCGTTGCTCAGGGGTTGCAGATATCCTAATTCATCTAAATTCCTACGAAGTATGGCATAACGCCTTTCCTTGTTCGCTGTGTTCGAACCCATATTTTAAACCTAAATCTTAAAAACCATTTATATTCAGAATCAATTCTAAAACACATTCATTTCTAACACCAAATCTCATGTTTAAAAAAAGTAAGTTGCCAATTTAACTAAACGCACAAAACAGTTAACCTCTCGTATTATGATGAAACGTTTCTGTTTTTCGTATATGCGACTAACGACACATAACACTAGTTACAAGTCTGAAGAGTAACTTGTCAACTGACAACATGACACTTGGCCCAGAAACAAACAAACCCACTCAAATTACACTTCGCGCGAAAGTAACAAACAGCTGAAAAATAACAGGTTGGCCAATACTCTGACGTTTAAAGAGGCTATCATGTATTATTTTCTACCAAAGATTAAAGCGAATTATAACAATAAGTAGCTTCCTATTGAATTGTTTGAACAAATGACCGACAATGTAATGGTGAATTAGACAAGACCATACTTCCTGCAAATTTGATCTGGAGGAAAATGATGCAACAAAATTCTCTTTCCCTTCAAAGTGAGAAAAAAATAGGTAACTGTGTAAAATAAGGGAGATTAAAATCGAAAATTTGATAAACATGATGTAACAATTACATGACTTAAAATGCATTGGTCGGCTACACCCACAAAATTAGTTTCTGGCTTCCTTATTCACAAATAACAAGTCCCCGCTTCCTTATCTTTGAAGTCCTTAGTTTATGGCGTTTGTACGCTCTTAACACTCACATTCTATTCAAGAAGTAGCGACAGTAAAATATCTATAATAATACAATAAAATACATTCATTTTCCATAGATCCCTTTATAAGAGACTGGCTCTGTGGCATGGAGGAAGGAATATACCTTCCTTCATGCTCTGTGGGATGTGGAAAGTTATCAATTGGCTGCATAACAAAATAGATAAATACTGCCAATAGGGTACATTAATTACGTCAACTACATTAACACAAACTACTATCAATCATTTTGTAGGCACCTTAGAAATAAATTCTTCGATGTAGTAGAAGGAGCTGTCAGTTAAAAATTATTTGAATTTATTCCTGAATTTAATCTTATTTTCGGCTAAACATTTAATATGTGTTGGGAGCTTATTGAAAATATGTATCCCTGAATTTCGGAACCACTTTTGAACAAATGCGATTTGTATGTGTATTTTTTGTGCCAACTAGGCTTGAATTTGCTGTGGATATGGATACATCCGTGTTGCAACTATGATTTTTAACCGTAGACGAAGCCTACAGTTTAACGTGAATTACGAACCGCGGAATCGTTCTGGCGTACTTCACAGTACACAGCAAGTTATGCCAAAGGTGAAGGTAATATTTTATGAAAATATCTACTGATATGGGTATTCGAACCATGCCACCAGGCCGCTCATTTCTAAGCATGTATATTAATCATAATTTAAATTGGTGGGTAAATGTTTCTGACTTACTAAAACTATTCGGCACAAGCACATATCTAGTTCTTATAATTTCAGCAATAGGTGAATTCAACATAAAGAAAAAAACATATTTCGTTTATTTCCATTCCTTAATGTCATCTGCAATAATCTTCTGGTACATGGCTCAAATCTGAGCAAGCGACTTCCATATTTTTATTACGAAATTAGCCAGACGAGAACGTTCAGGAAATTCAGCGATTCGGTAACCGATGGCTCAAGTTATTCTAGTAATGATGGCTGGTTACCTCCTTCAAGTAGCCAAAGATATAGTAATTAACTTTCGACCTATTTTTGTTTATAATCCAGAAATTTGTGCTGCTAAAGTAAGATGGGTTTAAGTCAAACAGGGCATAAAAAGAATTTACTTACCAATACATATATGCGCTGTTATTGCAGATGAATCCACTGCGTTGGGAAAGTGTTTCCATAAATTGCAACTCCTCCAGTGAACTAAATTTATAATAAACTCAGTCATACATGCACACATGAATTTTATTTTTCTATCATTTGCCCCTATACATCACCTATATACAAAAGTACGCAAATTCTTTAAAATCCGTAATCCATAATCTACTTCGTAACGCGGTAACGCCTTACCGTTATAAGACTACGCTGGCAACCCTACTCAACACGGTGTGTGAAGAAAAAACGGAGGATACTTGGACTCTAGCATGGAATCAATCAGTCCGATCGTTTTTTCTCTGTGTGAAGAGCTCAGTTTGGGAGCTATCACAGTGTGCCGTCGCTTTCAAGCTGCGTGGTGACTTAGTTACCATTGTTATTACTCCACGATTCACTAAAACTGGGTGGCGGAGGGTGCGTTGGACATAGTCTGTTATAAAGCTGCTTGCGAAATCATTCTAGATCATTTCTTATATCATTATCTTGAGCAGCTCGTCACTAAACCAATGCGGTGCCGCAACTGCAATGAGAACATTTTAGATATTCTCGTTACAAATAGGCCTGAATTATTAATCTCTACCACCACGGGAATAAATGATCATAAAGCTGTAATTGCTACAGTAAAGTTAACAACAGCGCGCAAAAAAGAAAGTATCATTTACAGATTCTAAAAGGCCCAAAAGGGTGTTTTAGAACTTATTTGAGGGATAATTACCTTACCTTCATAGAAGCAAGAGGCTCCGTTGAAGGCATGTGGCCTCGATTCATGCGTATAGTTGGGGAAGGTATGGACTTATATACACCGAAACGGACAATCAGGGAAGGGAATGATCCCCCGTGGTATACACGCGAAGCTAGAAGGTTACTCAAAAAGCAAAGGAAGATACATGCACGCCCAAGAAGGACGAGGTATCGGAGTGATTTAGATAAGTTAGATGAGATAAGAGGACATGTTAAGAATGTGTTGCCCGAGGCCTTAATAACTGTCTTTGCAATTCACTTTCTAGTATCCTCACCGAAAAACCAAAGAAATTTAGCTGCCGTGATAATAATACGACAGTTCTAACACAAGACGGGTGGGAAGTTGACGACAGCCGCGACGAGGCTACCGTATTTAACATCGAATTGAACAATTCTTTCACTGACGAAAACACGGAAAACATTCCCACTTTTGTACATCATGTAGAATTAGAGATGTATCCGATACAAATTGATAGTGTAGGTATTGTAAAGCAAGTAAAGCTCCTGAAGTGGAGAAAGCGCCAGGTCCTGAAGAGTATTTTCATAATACGCTAAGGAAATAGAACCATTTGTGTCAGATATATTCCGTAAATTTTTAGCACCTTCTGACTGAAAATAGGCCAGGTAATTCCTGTTTTGAAGAAAGGAGATCGGAGGGATCCTAGGAATTATCGACTCATATCTCTAACATCTGTTTGCAGTAGAATTCTGGAACATGTCATTTGCTAACATTATGAAGTTTCTAGATGAAAAACGAGTTTCTTATAGCAAACCAACACGGATTCGGAAAAACAGATCGTGTTAAATACAATTGACCCTATTTTCCCATGACGTAATGCATGTTCACAAGTTGTAATTTTCTTGGATTTTCAGAAAGCTTTTGACTCTGTACCAGACAACCGACTTTTAGCGAAGATTCAAGCATACGGCGTGTGGTGAATGGATACGCGATTTTCTAACTGGTCGGTCTCAGTTTGTTGTTGTTGACGGGGAAGCCTCTTCTATCTAGTTATTACTTCAGGCGTTTCTCAAGGAAGTGTAATAGGACCACTTCTTTTCCTAATTTTTTATTAACGATCTTGGTGACAAAGTAATTTCAGGTTGCGAATGTTTGCTGATGACGCACTTATGTAAAGGGAAGTTTGTATGTTATTTTGGAATGGTGCCATAAAGAGCAGCTTACACTTAACTGCAAAAAGTGCAAGGCAATGCGTTCTAAGGACAGTGCCATAATTGTTTATTCACAGCTAAATACTTTTTATTTACATGCATGACTTGCTATTTTTTTACTCCAGCTGCAAGTGTTAACACCTGGAGATTCTTTCTATAGCATCGGTTTGAAACATAGCACAGTCGTCCTGGATTCTTATTTCACATTAAATAATAGCATCATCGGCAAAATAGTATTATTTTCCCCTCTTTGTGTAGTACAAATCATTGCTGTATATGGGAAATAATGGGGAACGTAGAGGAAAAAAATGAAATTCTTTCTATCCAGTTTAGATATTTATTTCCTGATTGCAGTCGGATCACTCTGTCTATGTCCCTCCTTCACGCAGGTCTGACACACTGTTGCTGACCGCCTCTCTGTTTATGTGTTGTTGCTCAGCGGTTATCTGCAACGATTCTCTTATGCCTGAATCCCAGAAATAAGATTTCGTGGCCAAAACTTCGATTCTATCGAAATTTATTGTTCGACAGTTTTCCACAGCATGTTCGGCTAACGCAGACATGTGTAGAAAGTCCATCTGTCGCTAGTGCTCGGTGTGGTCCTATTCGTCTGGCTAATATATATTTTGTCACACGAGATCGAATAAAGCTCAGCTATTCTTTGGCCAAGCATATTCACTGAGAGCAGCATGTATGGAGGCCGGACGTCGAAAGTAAGTTGTGGAGAAATTAATTTGACTGTACTGTGTTGGAACGTAAGAGTTCTCTGGTCAGCTTTAAGAGGGTTTGTAGGTAGCTCATAACTCCTTCTTTTCTGCTACTTGTACTCAGGAATATAAAACTTGAGTTGCTTTCAGCGACAGTAATGATAACGTTAATTCTTGAGGTGGCCATTCAGATTTTACAATGTAAAAATGGAAGTACAGTTTTGTATTATCTTATATGACCTAGAGGTTCCGTTTGAGTTTGTGTGAGTATGGTTGATGAACTCGCAAAGGAGAAGAACGGTATGTGCGTCTTGGAATCATCGCCAAAGTTAGATTCTAGGGAAGATTCTCAGTTTCATCCGTGGATGAATCACAATCTTCAAGTCGGAGTCATTCATGTACCGATTAAGATAATGCCCGCAACTCTTTTCAACCAAGGTGGTTCGTTGTTAGAGTTGTGATATTACTTTAACCGAAGGTACTTGAAGGTACAAACTTACACAGTTGATTTTTGTGAACTTTTATGCTGACGTTATTATGTACGTGCGGTATAGATACAAAGGTCCGTGTATCTACATTCAGTCATTGATGAATCGTCCCATTACTCGATTTCCGCGTTCTCAGATAACTCTCTCTCTCCGCTCATCGGTTCGAAATACGAGACTCGTCAACCAGTTGACTCATATTGTTCACCATCGCTTTTGGGGAAACGTGTGAATGGCATCCTGCGTGTTCGAGTTAACGGTCTGCTGCATCCGTGGCATTCACGCATTAATTAATTCCGCAGACATTGTACTGTACCATTGATTCCTCCTGCAGACGCTGCCGAGAGTGAAGCAGCGAGATAGTTCCTACACACCCTTTCACATTCGTATAGTGAAAACGAGAATGGATTCGTAGGATAGTTAGAATATTCTTCAAGGTTATCATTGCAGCGTTTTCTTCTTGGTTCTCTATACAAAGGTAAGAGAATTACGTAAATAAGATTGGAAACTCTTAGTCAACAGATGGTTAGCGTCAAATTATCGTGTCCGTAAGCAGTTTATTTTTATTTTTTTTATCTGCTTAACTTCTCTCTAACAGCGAGGTCTTTAGAGACGGGAAAGGATGGGGGCAAGGAATGGGAAGTAATTCGGTCCTGGCCTTTTGAAGGAAGCATCCCGGCATTTGCCTGGAGTGATTTGGGAAACTATGGAAAACCCAAAACTGGATGCCCGGACGGGGATTCGAACCGCCGTCCTCCCGAATGCGAGGCCAGAACGCTAATCGTTACACCACGCTAGGTGTAAGCAGTTTAGTTGGTTTACTAGGGGCCGAATCAGCAAAGCCTTTGCTCTGAAAAATAATAAGAAAACCGACTCATTTATAAATTAATTTTTCAATGTCAAAGATAGAACTGATTCACGAGATCTACTGTAGCTGCTCTCTTGGCGTTTTGACCACAAGATCAATGTAGATGTAAGTCGAATCCAAGGAACTACAACTAAATGTTGCACAACACTATTCAAGAAAAGAAGAAAATATTGTAGAAGTGTTGGAAATTAAAAATACAAGTTAGTCAGGGGGCAACGAAATTAAGTAAACATAACTATTCACATGTTCTCCGCCCAAGCTGTATGCAAAAGCTATTCCGTCTTTCTATTCTCTGTACCTCTGTCTGCCAGTTTTTATCCTGGTGTTGGAAGGAAAAATCTATGGCAATAAGCTGACCAAGGAGTCTGATGTTAGCCGAATCACTTGTGAACTTTTCTCATTGGTAAACGATTATATATTAAAATTGTTTAGATTACCAGAAGCGGTAGAATAGTTTTTTTGAGTCCAACCGAGACTAAGTCCACAAGTTTTGGTCTATTCTGAGCCTGAGGTGGAACAGGTGAAAAGGTATACAATGCCGCTATCCATGCGTTCGAACTACTTGGTTCATTCTGAATTGCAAGTTTCACTTGACTAATTTAAATGAGAACTTCAATACAAACGAGAAACGTTTTCGCCTGGGAATGAAACAAATTCCAAATAAGTTTTAAAGAATAAAAACTTTTAAGCAACTGGTGGCGTTTTCGTGGTTTTATGCTAATATTAAAATTTTTTACCGGTGCTGACACGCATCTATGCTCAAGATTTTAAAATTCCAAATGGTTTAGTAATGTAAGTACATGATGTGTTCCCAAATCGTGAATAGGTGTTTTGCGTCGAATGTGGCCGCTAATTCCCGTATTCTCTTTTAAGAAATAAATTTTAATCATTGGCACTGGTTGCATGCTAATTCTCATTTTTATTTATTCTCAGCTATCTGTAAAATTCATAATCATTATTATCTTTTATACACATGAAATCACATTTACCATCTTACCTCCTGTATTATGCTTATTTTTACTTCCGTGTATGTTTAGTCGAACCGATGGACGGGGTGGACAACATCCACAATATTCTTATTATTATAATTTATAAATTTTAATGGAATGTGTTACCATGGAAACAATTTACCTACACATATACCTTCACAATACATGAATTTTCATTTTAAATTCTATTAATTTTCAGAATATTGCTCTGTAATTTATTATAGTCTCTGAATCTCTTGCCTACAATTGAAAACTTGAGTACTCTATTATTTCTGAAATTAGAATTACCGAAGTCATCTGCGTACCACTTGGTAAGTGGAAAATGAATGGAGGCATAGCTGTAATAAAGCTGAGAAATAATTTGAAGAAAGAATATTCGCACACAGGGAAAACATGTATGAAATCTAGATAACAAGAAGCGTATGAAATAATTCTACTTCCTAATGTTAACCAATAGTTAAATACTACGGCTCTGAACGGCTTCTGCTGGAATGTTATGAGAGTATCGATACCTGTAGTGAGTCTGAATAGTTTGCCGCGTAGGCGTTAAACATCAGTTAGTTGTGTGAAATCAAAACGTTATTATGAGGTTTTAGTTTATTCAATTCTTGATTCACCAGGGAGGACTTTGCAGTGGAACTATTTGTGGTATATCAGGTAGCATCAATTATCAGGTACATTTTGTGGGCGTCCCATCAATTGTGCAGATGGTCCGCAATAAATTCCCTGTTGACAAACAGGAATCTCGACAAAATTTTTAAGTGCGTCTAATGAAAGGCCAACATTTTTTTAAGTTTTACCATTCGATAGGCACCATTATTCTGACATTCATCCCATCTTTAATTCTTGCAATACATATCGGCCAGTTTTCTTTACGTTTAAAATAGGTATTCTCTGAATTCATGTATAAACCTTAAGGGGCATCCAATCATTACATGAGGTGTTTCTCCGGAATTCTGGAACCTCCTCCCACCTGTGGTGAGATTTGGTGAGATCTGGTAGCCCCCCCTCTCCCATTCCCTATGATGACGTGAGATCTTGATGGGAGCCCACTCCCCCTAGTGATCAATCCCGTAGTTTTTCAGTTTTTTTTCAGGTTTTTTTTTTTTTTTTTTTTTTTTTTTTTTTTTTTTTTTTTTTTTTTTTTTGCTTGCTAGCGCGGTTATAAACCCCCCTAAAGTCGGTATCGGCGTCTTTATAATCCCCCCTCCCCCTCCCATAGACAGTATCACCCCCCTGGTGAGATTTAGCTGGACCCCCCATTTTACCTCACGTAATTAATGGACGCCCCTTACCAGTTATCTCACAAAAATACTATGAATTGAATTCCCTCAACTACCAGGGGGATGAGAGGAAAAGCGGGCCAGAGGTCCGTTCGCTAACAAAGCTAGTCTATGCATAAATTCTCTGTATCCGCCAACTGATCTTAACGGCATACGGTGGCAGCAGCCGCTTCTCCCAGTAGACACAGCTGTTCTTACCATCTCCTGCAGCAGCCGTCTTGTCTGGGTGGGGTGCTGCTGTGAAGGAAGGCGTCCCTGTCGACAATAGGCTTGCAAACAGAGCTCTTGCTTCGTGGGCGTGAATGGCTGTCAACAGCCACAAAAGCTCTCCAAAGCCCTCTCCGCTCGGATTTATTGATGTCGTCGTTTAGTCAACAGCCTTATTCAAAGCGTGCTGCGTGGGTTTCGGCGAAGCGGGGCAATTACAACTAACTACTCGGGGGAAGGTTGTTACCTACTCCTTTCCAGCACTTTCTATCTAGTTTTTGCCCATTTCAAAACGATATTGTCAAACCATAACAATACTATGTAAATCCATTTCCTATTGTTAGAGTTGTTAGAAGCTTTCACAGTCAGTAAACATGATAAATAATATTAAGTTGTTGGAAAAAGTGCTTAATTTTTCATCTCTTCTTTCGTTAATTCTTTACGTGAAATACTGAGGAGTTATTTCATTATCACCTACATATGACGCTGTCTTAACGTAGTATATACCGATCCTTATGTGTAGGTACTTAACAATGTTTCTTTACCCAATTATACAGGGTCACCACATGAAATCTCCTTGATTTCCAAGTAGAATATGTAGGCCTATATATAAAACTATTAACCATAGTACCTTGCGATTTGCACCATCCTGTAAAGGAACTCAAAAAGCTTCTTTTGTATATTTTTGTCTAAATTATTTCTTAAATTTTGTTTCAGATGCCGAATTACTAAAAAAAAACGACTACTTCACAAGAGAGACTCCAATGCGTGGTGTGGTAAGCTGAAACATCGTACCAATTGTTGTAAAAAAAAAAAAAAAAAAATGCCGACGTGTGTTTAATAGCGTTCTACCAGACATAAAGACAATTAAGGCTCGTTCTAATAAATTTCTAGCCGCTGGGAGTGTAAGCAAACAGTCAGGCTCTGGCAAGAAACTCAAGAATTTGCAGAGGATATCAGAGATGCCTCCCGGAGAAGTCTATCAAAATCTGTTCGCCAAGCATCATGAGAGATGAACATCTCGCAATCCATAGTTCACAAGGTGCCGCACGGATACAAAATTCAAATTGTGCAAGTGATGACAAACAATTACGATACGCAAAACGGTTGCTATTGAAATGCTAGACTAGATCGAGGACAGCTCCAACTATCTGAGGAATGTTGTTTTCAGCGACGAAGCAGTATTCCAGATAAGTGCAACGCTAATAGGCACAGTACTCACATCTGGATTTCCGAAAACCCTCACAGTTTTCAGTAACATGCCAGGGACAGAGTAAAGTTGAATGTGTGGAGTGCATTAATGGATGACAGATTTGTTTTATCTCTTTCTTTATAGAGCGAACGAGCGGTCTAATGGTTCAGTGGTTAAGGTATCTGACTGCTGATCGAAAGGTACCCGGTTTGAATCCCTATCTCGGCGGGGATTTTCATAGGCCCTTAACTCAGCCCTTACCGCTGGCACTGTGTGATGTGAAGTACGCCAGCACGCTTCAGTGGTTCGGATTCCAATTTAAACTGTAGGTGCTCTGTACTCGGTAGAACTCCCGGGTTAGGTTAAGGCGGCTATGACAGGTGCGGAATGCGCAACCAACAAAAACCCTGTCACCAGGTCATTACGAACACAGAGAATTACTGTACGCATTATAGAACGATCAGTAACCGGAAGCAATTTAATTTAATTTAATTTTAATTGCTATGGAGCGCACGTTCAGGTGGCAATTTTCTACATACCTATTCCCCCCTCTCCTGCACCCATCTACTTTTGCCCTCTACAAATTTCAATTTTAAATTCTTACAACGTTTTTGGTGAATTATTCATCATTTCTCTTGGTAACTTATTCCAATCCCTAACACACTTACCTAAAAAAGAGAATCTTCCTACACCCTTGTGCCTGAAATCGAGTGCCAGCTTGTGGTCATGGTCATCTTTTCCCTTCCATGCATTACTTTTAATTCTTACACCAATATCTTTCCATGGCTCATCACCAATATACGCCTTGTACACTCCCATGACCCTCTTCGCCCCACCCCCCTCCCTCCTGTCTTCCAATGAATACCTCTCCAGCTCTTTTGACATATATGTTACTGTTTGCGTTCTCCGGTAATTTACAGAAATAAATCTAGCAGCCCTTTTTTGCACCCTCTCCAACTCCTGTATTTGATACTCAAATGTGTGGGTCCCATACCACACCAACATATTTTTTTAACCCAATTCCTTTACTTCTCTCGTACATCCCCTCATCACTCTCTCCAACAAGTGCAGAATTTTGAAACCTTTTCGTAACACGTGTCCAATGTGTCCTGCCGAGTTAAGCTTATTATCAAATGTAAAGACAAGATATTTACATTTCAAGTCTTCAGCAAGCAATTCTTTCTCCACCTTATAATCATAATCTGGACATGTTGGAGAAATTTGCTATCTCTCAGTTTCAAGCTCTGCAGCCAAATGTATTCTTCTAGCCGAATTGTTCATCAGCGTAATGAATTTCACATATTCGTTAGTACTTAGAACATTTTCGCAGTGATGGATAAGACGAGATGGACACCGCTATCTCCAGACAAAACCCCACTGAATTTTGTCTGTAGGGTTATGTAAAATATATTGTTTATGCCTAACCTGTACGAGATGTTGGCAATCTCTGCAGAAGATTTGTGGATGTTATCGATTCCATCACTCTATACATGCCTGTACGCATATGGGCTGAGTTTTAGTATTGCTTAGACATTTTGAAGGCTTCGAAAGGAGCACACATAGAATTGCTCTGATTTTTTGTGTATAGCTTTTTAGTTGCTTTACAGGAAAGAGCAAACCGCAAGGTTCCATATTTCACAGTTTTTTTTTTTAATATTGTATGTTACATGTGGACATCCTGTATGGCATGAATAAAAGAACAGTCAATTGAAACCTGTACCGTCAATATCTAGGATGAAGAAGATTGGAGCCTGAAAGTGTCGGAAGAGTGGAAGATCGAGGAAATTAAACCCTTCCACTTGGCAATGGAATCATGCTCAGCGGGGTTCCACCGGCAAAAATAACTATACGCTTAAAATTTAAAAAAAAGTTCAAAATTATGATGGATTTCTGAATTATTACCATGAAGATTTCTTTGAGAGATGTTGTTACATGAAGTCTAAGGCATTGTTTTTAGTAGTTCTGTGGAGAAATGTATTACAGGTACTTTTCAAGTGAGAGTCTTCCTTCAGTATGATGCACCACCATTTGGTGCTGTGATGCTTATGCTGGTAGTAAATTCTCTTGAAAATGCCCGCGAGGATAGTATTTTGAAAGGTAGTAAAACCACCAAATGAGAGCTCGAGATATTTTGCATTTTGCTTCCTCTGCTCGCGTCTCTATCCTTGAGTGCCTGTCATAATAGTTTTTCCAGTATTCTGAACGATTTCTGTCATACATTGTTTAACTGGCGTGGTAATTCAGTATACCATATCTACGGCGGAACACCGTTTTATGGCATCACATTTCAAATATATATTTTATTTTTATTCTTTCTGATAGACCAAAGGCAGAGTTTCAGTTCCATGAAGCACTATGCCCCATACACAGTTTATTTAAAAAAAAATAAACTTGTTCTGAGTTCTCGGAAAGTTTTTAATAGTTGTGAAGAAGATTGACTTAGATAGTGCTCATCTTCTGTTGATATCATTTTTGCTTAAGCAATCAGATGAAATATTACCTTGAATAATTAAAACATCTTCGCACATACTATATTACGTATATTTCTGCTGACTTTATAATCTTTCTATAGTTTTTGTATTTATTTAATGTGAATTTCAAGTCTAATAGTTTTTTCATGCTATCCAGCAATATCCTTAAATATTATCATTAAGTACAACGGCATCATTAGCAAATCGCAGCATTCATAGCCTTTGTCCTTGCATTCTTCTTTCACCATACAAGTTGAATTCCAGTCCTGACAGGTTTCATCTAACGCTTGATTCTGTTGATCTTCCTCTCTTATTATTGAAAGCTTATTCTTCTATACGTGTTAATTATTCTTTTAATTTGTTCTTGAAACATCTTGCCATATTTAACAGCGTCAACAACTTCATGAATATACAAGAAGACCCAACTCCTTCTAAATTTAATCACAATGTAGGATTGTTTCTAGTATACTCCTACACCCAAACTGACCTTTGTCTTATTACGTACCAAAACACCGAAGTCTATGAATTCATATTTGGACTGAAATTTATATTCATTTGCCTTACAAAGACAGCATCATTTAGAATGAGGACACATGTATCATTTTTTTTTCCAAACAAAGTTATTAGTTACGAAACCATTTGTCGGTGCTCTTGATACCAGAGTCGACGAAATCACGAAGTCGTGTAGATAGTGCATTCCATTTCCTGGTTCGTGAAGTATAGTATATATCAGTGTAATTGCTGTGCAATAAATGAGATATGATCGTAGTTTGAATTTCAGCGTAGATTTCTAACGAATTCGTTAAATGTATTTTTCTTTAGAGCTTGCGATCTAAATTTTGACGCGGTTGTTCATTACATTTCTGTTAGAGTTAAATCAGTAACATAAGGTGACTCATAATTTTTAATTACGTGCGCTGTTTGATGCTTAACAGTGAAACGATAAAATCTTAATCCTGATATATCAGCTTTTAGAAAAGGCGCATCAAGCATCAAGCCATAAGAATCTGAACATTAATAGCGAGTAAATACAATGGCCTCCATCAAACAAAGCAATAAAATATCTGGGTCTCCATATCAATCATAAGGTATCTGAACCCAGCAGTCTTATATTTCACTTCTAAACCCAAAAAACTCCCTCTGAGTTGAAAACAGTTTGTCACTCTACAAATCACTGATCCATGCTACCATCTCGTATGATTCACACATATGGTGTACTGCTGCTTCTTCCAGACTTCAAACACTCAGTCCTTCAAAAACAAATTCCTTCGAAGGATTATAAAAGTACTCTGGTTTGTGTGCAACTCAAAGAAACTAGTCTCCAAACCATCAAAACTTACATAAACAAATCGACAAAAATCTTACTACATAATCTAAATATTGTTTCAAGGGAACAGGTTTGCAGTCAAGGTAGGAGATTAACATTACAACCACAGCTCAAACCATATCGTCTTCCAGAGGATATATTAAGTGATGATGAGCACGACGCCATATGATCCCTTTTGAACTTTTTATATTTATAATTGATATGCTGTATGTCTAAATGTCACTAAGTTCAATGGCCAACTGTAATATTACTTAGAAGCAGAGGAACCCGACAAGATTTCGCTGTAAATAACTAAACAGGGAACAAAAATATGTATAAAATGTACGTATTACTAGTCGATTTAAAATAAAGTAAACTATAAGACCTAAAAAAGAATATTTCTGAAATTGAGATCGAAAAATGTACTAAAAGTTAGCAACATTTTTGCAACCCTCTGTGTACTAATTACCTCCAAATGATATTACTTTTTAATTTTATTGAACTGCAGAATTAAAGTACTAATTAAGAACTGAATATAACGAATATTAATTTAAATTGATACTTGACAGAACTAACACAACAAATGATAATTCGAAGGAAAACAGAGAACAGATGACCGCTGGTCATTACAGTTAGTAACGTTTATCTTCACTGTTGTCCGTATGGAATGATGTTGCGTAGAGTGCGACAAAACTTAAACGTTATCAACAAATTACTAAAATAACACTTAACAGACGAATTTATAGTTGGAAGTTACTGTCGATGGAAACAATAGGCTCAGCTGCACAGTGTTTCAGCAGTAACAGTGTTCTTGCCAGTTGTGTTATTCTCTAGTCTGTGTGAGTGTTATTAGCTGCTACTGTTTTCTTGTTATTAGTTACAGATTCTGCCAGTATCAGAGTTGTATCAGTGTTTTTAATAGTTAATTTCTACCTAGTCACTGTGAATGTTATGAAATCATAACACCAAATAGAATTATGTAAGTAAGCGGTTTGGTGACTCTGTGTTTGAGGCGTCTGACAGGACGTTGGTTCGAATTCCTATCTCGGCGAGGATTTTCGTAGGCCCTAAACCCGACCTTAACCTCTGGCACAGCCTGCTGTGTAATGTGAAGTCCGCCAGAACGTTTCTGTAGTTCGGATTCCCGTTATATTGTAGGTCCCTTGTGCCCGGTAGGATTAACAGGTTACTTTAAGGCGTCTCCGAAAAGGGCGGATTGCGCAGTCAACAAAAACCTTGTCACCAGATCATTACGACCACACAAGCATTTTTACCTAAGTGTTTGAACAAATTGTAGGATGAGATATAGTGACTACTATTATTAGTTATTCACAAACTTATCAAAACTGCTAATTCCTTTAAGTGACTATGTTGGAATGATTTGGGACCAAGATAAGGGTATCAATTAGAGAAGATGGAACGGTGCAAAGGAGGACAGCTGGAGCGGAACATACTACAAAACATAATTAGTAACTGGTATAGTAAAGTAACTGGTTTTAGAGTCAATGAGAGGTGATGGGGTGGATGAAGAAACCAGACGTGAATAATGAAGGCTGAATATTTCTTTACAGCTTGACGATGTCAAGATAGAGCCGGTAAACGAGAGCGGGGTGGAAGGGGGGAGAAGGAAAGTGAAAGAATTCGTCATTGTCGTTTGAAGGAACCATCTCGAAATTCTCTTGAAGTGATTTGGGCAAACCGTGAGAAACCAAAACCTGGATGGCTGATCGGAGATTTGAACCCGTGTCCTTCCGGACGACAAGCCTTAACCATTCACTAACCAGGCTCTGTGCTCCTGAATATTGGGGAGAATTAACGATTAGTTTTAACAAAAATTATCACTTGATTTTAGGTGCAAAGCGATCGGGAAGTTGGCAAGGGAGTCGGAAAATGGAACGAATCATTGACGGAAGTGATAAGCCACTATTTTCCTGCAACAAATGTTCGTGAGGCGAGTAGTTTATTGCGACTATATGTCACTACCTAATCAAACAACCTCAACGAAACGTGGCAGGGTTTTTCAACCATACTCATTGACCCGTGTCACTGCAGTTAATCCGACTCATTCGCTGAGATAAAATGTACGAGTATCATACTGCAAATTAATACACAGCGCTACAGCCTCTGACCATGAATGAGAGTCCAGAAAGGAGGAATGAAACTTTTACTGCACCATTTTTAAAATAAATATAATTTTATTTCATCTTAATTAAATACAATAATGAATTATAGCTGGGTATCTCAATCAATGAAGTCAGATGATAACCTTGATGCTATTTATTTTACATTGTTATTTGCAGTATGACTTTACTACTTTCATAATGTGTTCAGTAAGATTATAATTCATTTTTTTCTTGCCTCTAGAATTATAGCTTACAAGATTTAAATATTATCATTAAAAACTGGTTAAAACGAACATTATTGGACATTATTTGACATGTTACACAAAAATTATTTTCGTTTGGCTGCAGAGGATATGTCAGTCCATCAAACAGTTTATAATTTTTATTTTACAGTTTTAGCTGTTTTTTGTAATTAAATTGTCACATCAAGTTTTTAAATACTTTATAGATTTATGGAGTGAACGTTTTTAAATTTTTAGAGTTTTTTGTTTCTTTCGTCGTTAAAACTCTGAAATAATATTTAGATGTTATTTGTCTTAATTGTTAGTAAGTAACAAGTAAGTGCTCGTTGTTACTAGGTTGAAGGGATAAATGGTTTGGAAGAATAATCATAATAAGTCAACATAACAACTGAAAATATTGCCTTTACCTAATTCTGTTCTGTGGTATAATTTTACTTTATTTTAAAGAATGATCCTGGAATGAAGTTACCTCATGAAGTCTTTCGCCAGCCAAGCAATAGCTCTCATCCACTAATACCACTTTTCAAAACCCATAAGACGTTGTAAAAGAAACTATATATTTCGTCAGTGAACAGACTATTTTCGGGTATATAGGTTGTGTCACATTGTGTCCTTGTTTAATGCATTAAATTATCTTCCGCTTTCTGAACTAAAAACACCGTTAAAAAACATTTGTGTTAAGTTCGGAGAAAATCTCATTTTGTTGATTAGAGTTTATTGGCAAATTAATTCTATTTATTTAATTGTTTTCTTCAATATACAAAAACAAAATTACGGTTGCCATTAAGATTCGGGAGAAACGGAAGGACGGTTGTGGGTACTTGTCTCATAAAAGGTAGATCAAATTCATGAATTCCTCGTGGAAGACAGTTATAAAATTAGTGTTTATAATACTAAAAAAAAAAAAACAAGTTTTTGTAGTATGAATTTTAACTAAAAATTTAGAAATAATCTTTAAATATAAAGATTTTAGTCAACAGCGATATGATGTTACACTATTCAGTATAACTTAATTTTTTGATATAGCTTAGATTAAGAATAAAGTTATTGACCAAAAAATCAACTTTAATGTGAAAAAAGCGTGAGATGCTAGATATCATACGTCTTAAATTTATTACCACTAGTTGTCCGCAAAGGAAAAATAAGTAGGGCACGTGCTTTTTTATATCAAAGTTAATTTGTTTGTCAATGACTTATTTTATTGTTATTTTAACCAAATACAAAAAATTAAGTTACACTGAGTTGTGCGACATCCTACTGCTGTTGAAAAAATCTTTATAATTAAAAATGAACCCTTTGGTATTTTCTAAATATTTTAAACTATAATTTTTTGTTGGTAAGTAATGAGGACACTCGTGTATTAGCATTTCGTGTTTGACAATGATCTTAAAATTATTTCACACATGTTTGTGTAGCCTAGCCATTTCACCTAACAAGTCGACAATACTTGGAACTCTCCCTGTTAGCTTGGAGCAACCAAGTTTTTCGATTTGAAGACTAATCAGTGACTTTGTGATTCTGATAGCTACATAAGCATCTCCGGCAGCAAAGAGACTATGTGATCGAGATCTAAGTAGACTAGTTTAACATAGAAAGCTTTTCTGAATTTCGTGTTTCCATTCAGCTGGGAGCTGCTTCTGATGAACATGCTGAGGCAGTGTGTTTGCTATCTGCTGAACACCAATGTTCACATAGTTGCATAGCCCACAGGCGACTACTTGCTGCGCTGGGATTTTTCTTTTTATTTTCAAAATAATGAGGATACCAGGAAACAGCTATGAAATTATTTTATTGACATCTGTTCTTAAGACGTGTGCAAAATTTCAAATAATTCGGACGTCTGAAAGTACGCGAAAGTTGAACTGGAAAATTCCATTACATTCATACATACGTACAGGTCAAGTTGTGTTAAAAAATAGCTCTGTAACGAAGCCCATGGGTCACGGAACTCGTGGTATGAATAACATGACTATAGAAGAGCATTATAATTTTTAGAACAGTTTCTAACTTTGAAACTTGTGATTTATTAAAAAAGTGCTAACAAAACTACACTGGGAGTCATAAACTGAAAGGAGGAGAATTTTTATTTTTTTAAGGAACGTTTTGGCCAAAAGGAATGCATTGTACTGTTAAATAGTCACTGCGTATAACCCACAAAGCGTTAGTGTAAGAATTTAAAACTGGTTTAGTATTTAGCTGTTGTCATCATGCGCTGTTAAACAATTGTTGCGTTGTCCTGAAAGTAGTGGCAACCTTTCATCGAAAATTAGTTGTTGTTTTTTTTTGCCTTAAGGTTTGAAGAGGTGGATTATTTATCCTGCATTCATTTTCTCTCCGAATAAACGCATTTTACTTTCAGGACACAATTAGAGATTCCCAGGGCAGTGTGGAAATGTGTAGCTTTTCCTTGTGCTCGCTTTACCTCTGACGAAGAAACTATCGAATTTAATTTATTTTAGCCAGCGATGTTGTTTTACATTAAAGCGGGCAGCCGAAGTGGAAAGCGCGGGCGATCCCAATAGCAAAGATCAAAATAAAACCCACCTCGATTTGTGCGCAATAACGGACAAGCGTAATAGAGCACGGATCAAAGTAATAACTAACACCAAACGGATAATAAACGAATGGAGCATGTGTATCCCGGATTGAGTTAATAAGCGGTCATACGCGTATTGGTACACCAATATAATCAGAGTTATCTCTTTAATGTACATTTCATTGGGTTCATGTTATAGCTGCTAATTGTGTTTAGAACGCGTATTAAAGTTTTGAATGTTAATTACACGCTGGGCTTCATGGGAGTAATGGTTTGAGCAGCTTTTCTAATTACTGAAACTTGATATACGAACTAAAACTTGTGAGTAATAAAAGTTTACCAACAACTCATAATGTAACATAATCAAAAACTTCGTATTAGCAAACAATAAGTTGTGAAACGATAATACGACAAAGTTTTATTTTATGCAAGTCGAAAACACATGTTTATTTCTAAATGGTTTCGTCCTTATGGACATTCAACTGAAAGCCATTCGATAAAATACTGATGCTCCAATTTTATTTCAAGTTATTAAGGTTTTGTACAAGCAATACAAGTTCAAGTCACCAATGAGTGTAGTTTTTTTGGTAAATATATAAAATAGATAAAAGTGCAGTGCCTTAAAACAAATGATTTCAATATCAATGAGATTTATATGAAATACGATATATTTTGCGTTCGGAAGTTAAGTAGCAATGGCTGAAGGATTCAAAAATTTCTGAGAATGTTACAATACGAATGTTATCTGAATTCGATCATAATATGTATTCGTAAAAACAAACGAACAGAATGATACCTGTAGTATATAGTTTTTCTTTTGTATTTTTTATTCTTGCACAGTGATATCACCACTAAAAAACGAAACCATCTATTATTTTTATTTTATTGGCTGCATATGACGTAAGCTTTCTAGTACCAAATAGCCTCGTTTCCTGCGGGTTTAACATCTAGTGACTCATCTTAAATCAGTTACATTACATATCAGAATCTTTTGAATATTTCCTGCAGATATTATTAATTTATTAGCTAGTATAGTACAAAAGCTTATACAATTTATAAATTTCTGAATGGCCTGACAGTGAATTTGATTGTAAGATTCGTATAACAGCAAGTAGGAATAATATATTGTTAGAATTCGTAATGCAAGTGATTTAAAACTGTAACTCAGTAATGTTCTTAACGTATGGAGGATACAGGAAAATAACGAAAACTGTTACCATATGAAAGTTGAGATTAATTTGATTATTTCTGACAGAAAATAAAATTACGAGTAAGTCTCACGAGGTAGATTTATGTGTCCTGGTAAAGTTAAAGAGGTCAATTTCTTTAAAATACTTTATGACTTAAAGAAATAGGACCTGACTTCTGAGTGATCAGTGAAAGTTCTCGAACTTTGTAAGAAATATCTACAAAATAAATTGATTCACTAATAACAAACGGTACAGTTGTAAACGATAAGAAAAGCAAAAGGTTTGAAAATGATGAATAATAAAATCCAGTAACAAGAAAGATAGTACTTTTTAGCCTTCAAATCAGTATAATATTTAATTATGAGAATAAGATGAAGTGGAACCAATACACATATTTGGTAATAGGATACTCGAATGGCAGTCTACGTTTCATGGAAATACAACGAAACACAAAGGAAAGTGGCGACTCAAGCTCTTTTGAGTACTGTAGCGATATTTGGGATTCATGTCACGTAGTTAAAAGTGATTGCTAAAGCTCATACGTGCGTCGAATTAGACAGAGGAAGGCCTACTGACTGAACTGGTAATCTCTGGCGATCGGAGGGAGAAATTTCGCCCTGAAATTGTAGAACCAACTGTGGTCAGACACGTTTCCGTTTTTGCTACAGTGAAATACGGACTGTGTTCAAGTTCAAACTATAAATTACATTTTAGTCAGTAGTAACATACAACAAGTAATTTACATGTTGCAGTTTTTCTGTGGAGTCTCCATCCTCCTCATATCATTTGATCATTTGTACTACCGTTCCAATAGGTTGTGCCTTGTTGGTGAGCAAATCGTATATATTATTTCTAGAAGCTGTTTTTTTTTTTTTTTTTTTTTTTAAAAAAGAAATCCATTATCTCCCTTCATATCCAACCGAAATCGATAAATGAGATACCAGAGATACCATTTTAAAGATTAAGGTCTCCGCCATGGTCACATCATATTTCAAGATAGGAAATTTCCGAGCGTGGCGGGTCAGTGGTTAGCCCTCTGGCCTCGCATTCGGGAGGACGCCGGTTCGAATCCCCGTCCTGGCATCCAGATTTGGGATTTACATGGTTTCCCCAAATCACTTTAGGGCAATGCCGGGATGCTTCCTTCAAAAGGCCATGGCCAAATTCCTTCAAGTTCCTTGTCTCCAGTCCCATCTTGCTTCTAATGTTCGACGTCGACGAGGCGTAAAAAAAAAAAAAAAGAATTTTTTCGGAATTTGACCCTTAAGTGATTTTTTTTTTGGTCACGAGCTATTTGATCTCTTGATATCGAATCGAAATCAACAAACGAGCTATTATTTTAGAGATTAACGTTTCCGCTTTAGTCAAATCATATTTTAAGAAAGGATATTCGGAATTAGACCTTTGAAGGGCAAAAGTATCAATATTTCTACAACACATTATTCTACAAAGCCATTTATCTCCTTTAATATCTAACCGATATAGAAAAATGAGGTATTATTTTAAAGAGTAAAGTCTCCGCCGTGGTCACATTATATTTTAAGAAAGGAAGTTTTCGGAATTTGACTCTTAAAGGGCAAAAG
The DNA here is from genome assembly GCA_031002005.1 of Vandiemenella viatica. Taxonomy (NCBI): domain Eukaryota; kingdom Metazoa; phylum Arthropoda; class Insecta; order Orthoptera; family Morabidae; genus Vandiemenella; species Vandiemenella viatica. Next base: position 191,683,108 of record JARYHS010012519.1, read on the forward strand.
TATCAAAATTTTAAACAACTCGTTTTTGTGTCACGAGCCATTTATCTCCCATTATATCTAACCGAAATCGATAAATTAGGTATTATTAAAGATATTAAGGTCTCCAGTTTGATCAAATCATATTTTAAGAAAGGGATATTTTAGAATTCGACCCTTGAAGGGCAAAATTATCATTATTTGCGTAACTTATTTTTTGTAATCATGAGTCATTTATCTCCCCTGATATCTAACCGAAATAGATAAATGAACTATCATGTTAAAGATTAAGGTCTCTGGTTTGGTCACATCATATCTCAAGGACGAACTTTTTCGGAATTTGACCCTTAAAGTGTAAAAGTAATAACTGTGAAAGTCGCGCGTATGAGTCAGTTCAGAGACAAGCCGCCAGATAGCAGTAGCACATGTCACGGAGATATTAATAAACTGCTTCACTGGCTTCTACTTTTGTTACGTATCTGTTAAACTAATGAAATAAACAATTGAAACTAATCAGGTTGTTCTTCTATTATCCTATTACAAACCCCCAACCTTATTATTCATTGTATTCGCGAAATTTTCGCACGGATCATCTAGTAAATACATAAAACTGGTCAAACAGGATGGTGCACTAAGACGTTTATTTTGTTTTTCCCTAAGCTTGAGGGACAATGTCCACTATCATATTCAACTGCACAATTAGATAACAGACGCATTCCAAAAGCGATAATTGTACCGTTTGTAACTTCCTGCAGTTCTGCCGTTAAATGGGAATCTCATCTGGTACCAACGTATTTTTTTGTACGTTATCCTAATTATTTCTATTAGCTGTAATCATTGTATCTCTCATTTTTAATATTATATTTTAATTGCCGTTTCTGTGTTCATTGTTTCATTTCTTATTTGATCTAAGTTAGTACTTCCTTTTACAGATGTTAGATATCTTAACACCAACATCTGTATTTAGAGTCAAAGCCTATTCTAATTTCATATTTGTTTTAACAATCGAAATATTCATTTTATAAAGTAATGAAAATACTAATAATAGTAAATCTGCACTGGATTTCAGGAGTAAGGTAGGGAGTGGGATTCGTAGAGTAAAAAGTCAGGGGCTGCCATAAATTAATGAAGGAAGTAGTTGAGCAATCTATCCGAAATAGTGAAAGAATTTAAAATAATAATTAATGGAATCTAAAAGTGCATCGGGTGAATCGGTGATTTGCTCCCCTTCATTAATAAATTAATAATAGTATATAGTAAATACTGATACACTTACCTTAGTAAGCAATGTTGTGTGATTTGTATTATTTTTCAAATTGTGGAATAGTACACTTGTACGTATGTACTTGTACATATATTTATTTGATTTCGTTTGCTATGTTGTACTTTACAGTGTGTTTTCTGGCTAGATGAGTTGCAAATAACATGTCTAAAGAAGAATAAACTTTTAGAATTGTTGTTATTTTTCATTAAGCAGAATTTTTTCAGGAGATCGTATTTAACATTACAAACAGGTATAAAGTTTCTGGAGTCGATCTTCGATATGTCCCTTGCGGAGCCAATCGACAATCCGTGTGCTTCTTTGTCGGTGAAATTTGTGAACACAGGTATTGTTTTCGGCGTTTTTGTTAAATAATTTTGATTTATACGTTCAGTGTACGAGCCACAAGCCATTTACGATAGTCATACTTGAAATTTATATGGTTTAAATTATCTATAGTCAGTTTATGTACTTGAATTCTAATAGGATTTTATGAGAATATAAAAGATAAAAAAAATTACTTCTGATCTGCCCTTACTTAATACTATTCTCCTCATATATAATGGAGAGGAATGGATTTACACACATAAATTATACGTCTTATATTTCTGTATTTTACAATTCATTTACATATATATGTATATGTTTAATTAAATAATAACAGATTTGTTATATTTATAAATATTTTCTCAATTTTCTCATACACTTTCGAAAATATGGGTGTTATTAGATAGGTAATATATTTTTCATAGGTTTTATATTTAACAGGAAACAGCCATGATTAATCAGCATACGTTTAAGGTAGCCGTCTTCGAAATAAATTGAAACAAATGACAAACAACACGACATTGCACACAGTTTTATTGGCAAGCAGAGATTGATAGAGAGTAAACAATCAGTTTGTCTAACTAGGGTGGAGTTACACTGCATGTTTACACAACTAATACTGCACAAATCGAGGAACACAACAGAGAGGGTCGGGGTTCAATCTGATCTACGTCAGAAGGTGATGGGGCGATGCCGTCTCTCCAATCAGCGTCTGAAACACAAAGAAACAAAAAGAAAAATGCTTAGTGATGAAATACATAGGCAAAATATTTCATTTTTAAGGAATAAAAAAGAAAGAATCCTGTCTTGACTAATTTACTTATCAACAAAAATTTGTTACAAAACCCATTCGCGTCATACAGTAATCAAACGATTGATGATATTAAAGCTATTTGAAGCATATTTCCCCTCGCTGTATATAGGAAAATATTAAAATCAAAATCTATGGTAAAACACATTTGTTTTTATTTGTGTACATATTTACAGACGCAGATTTTGTATGGTCGCCATATCGTTTGCGGCTACATTTGCGGGCAGTTAGTCAATACAATCTCGCTATGATACATTCGTGGAGCCGATGGATTAAAGGATCGTTCCCTTCAATTCTTTATGTTTCAGCTTCGTGGAGAGAGTTTATTATTTCGTCGTGAACTCACCCGTATCAGCGAATGACAAAGTGGTCTTATATAATATTCTCCGGAAATATCGGAAATTAAGTGAAAGAATTTAATAACATGCAGAAAATCACTAGTTAAAGGTAATGGAAAATTCATTTTATCTTTCACATTATGCACCTAATTACTTCGGAAATATTTTCCAATGTAGTTAAGAACGTCAAGATATTAGCTGTCCTGACAATGTTAGCAGAAGACTTTCGTGATTTAAAATAGGTTTCTGAATGTGACATTAACTTAGTAGAATTGCTATTAATAAACAACGTAAAAACGATTATAAGGCTTACTGTCTGGATCTTTCTCAGCGATGCCTGAAGGTAAAGGAATATTCAGATCATTAGCAATATCATACGACAGTTTACACATGGTATCTTAAACGGTGACATGTGTGCAAGTCGTGAAGTAGAGGGCTAAAATATGTTTTTTTCAATGCCTAAAAACATTTATATCTTTGTAATTTTTGTGAGCAAAACAAGGAAACGGTTTTAGTTTGTAGTTTTTTTGCCATATATTAACATCATTTTTTGAAATTGTTCTTAAATCCGACTGCAGTTGATCCTAATGTGCCTAAAATACATTTAATTGGTTATGAAGTAGAGGACGTTTTTAATTTTGTTTTCATTAAAAAATAAAGACACGAGTGGCCGCCGAAGTTCGACTTTTTTTTTTTTTTTTTTTTTTTTTTTTTTTTTTTTTTTTTTTTTTTTTTTTTGAGGACTATCTGAAAAAAAAACTGTTTTATCCAGGAACATGGAGCTTATCCCCAATGTGGACTTTTACCTACTTTTAAACATCAAATACTAAAAAAAATATTTAATATACTTTGCATGTTGTGAGCAAAGTAAGAAAGAGTTTTATTTTGACGTTAGTTTGACATATACTAGCGCAATTTTATTTTTAAATGCTCTAAATTGAAGTGAATATCATTCTAAAGGCAGCTATAATAAATTTGATTGCAACTGAACTATAGCATTAGTATCGCGCTGCCATGAGGCGTGGCTTTGAAAAGTTGTGATGTTGGGTCCGCTACTTAACCTGAAAAAGTATCAGTTTAATTTTTAAAAAAAATTCTTAAATGTCAACAGTGCAGACTAAGTGTTGTTACAGTTCTAAGCTTTATATTTATTTCTTTTTGGCGCCTTGAAGCAGCTTTGATGTATGTAATACACTAATATGTATGAATATCGTACCATAACGTTGGCGTTTATAAGTTCTCGATATGCTAAAGATGTTAGTGTTTCTGTTTCCAGCATTTATCTCTCATGACAGTCATGAATAAACTTTTCTTTCGCAAGTCAGTATAAATTTGAGTTTTAAAAAATTATATATTGCTTGTAGACTTGAATAATTATGTTAAGATATAACGTAATACCAATATATTACCACTTCGATTGAAGGTAAATGCGTCCGAAGTGTTTTAATGTTTTCGACCAGACAGTTCCCTACAAATTATTTGGCGGGGAGGGATGGAGATGTGAAGGTGCACAATGTCTAATCAGCAGGTTGCCTGATAATATCCTGGATTAAATGATAAATCCCCATAGCGTGGATGGAGTGAGGATGACAATGTGGTTGGACATTCTATTGTTTCATGGGGACATTCAACTTGTTTCCCTGTTGCTTGTTTGGTAAACGTAGGACGGATGTTCCACATCGGGCTTCAACTTCTCCATTGTTTGATCACCAGAGAGAACACATGCAATCATCACAGAACATTACTTCACTCGCAGAAGAAGCCTTGGCCTACCTTAACAGGCGGAGTAAGCATAAGTATCTTATTGTGATCCATAAGGGGAAGAATGATAGCTACTATGAACAGTACTCTTAAATTCAAATGGAATTATATTCAAGTTTTATACTCTCATATACCTAGCTGTGAACTTTACATACTTGAAGCAATTGGTATGGGTATTTGAAGGAATCATTTTTTAAGAATATTCAAAACAAAAAAACAAAAAACAAAAAATAACAAAACAACAAAAACTACAAAAATAACAAAACAAAAACAAAGTCAAAGAACGACAGCAAAAAACAACAAAACACCACCACCGCTACCACCACCACCACCACCACCACAACAACAGCAACAACAACAAAACGTGGTACAAGGTTTGCTTAAAGTATAATTTCAATTTAGCACCTAAGTAAAAAGAGAGATGCAGAAGTTTAAATTCATTAGTAGTTCAACAACAAACCATCAGCGTTATTTATGTCAGAGGAATGAGTAACTTAGAAGAGCATTAAGCTCAGAACGTGTTGAGAACGATCACAACTTCAACATTTGACAAGTGTAGACAGCAATAAGCTTTTTTACTGACGTGAATGCGTCTTCCAAGCTCAGTATTACGAGCGACCTGAAAACTTTCCAGTTCCAAACGACTATTACTTGGAGATTTCAGAACGGAGGACAACGGGGTAGACCATCGCCACCTATACCGGATTTCAGACAACATTCGACAAATATACGTATTATCTGGCATCTTTCTTGCATCTCGTAAGACGCAACATGTTTGGTAAGAACACGATGAATTTTTACAGTGTTTAGAGGAAAAATAATATGACCTCTGCGACGAAAAATTTAAGACCGGTTTGAGATCGATAGAAGTAAATTTCTAAAAATTGTGACACTTTGAAGTGAAGGGACCTAAGCTTGGTTGGACCCTGCTGTAGGAGATATACATAGTCTGGTATTGGAGGTAAGAGGGGGGGGGGGGCTGTTCCTTTCCTCCTTACCTAACATTACCCCACCTAGTAAAGGGGACCTGCAGTTGGACGTGCAGTCCGAACCACGCAAGCTTTCTGACGTTCGACACATTAAGGCGCAATCCCACGATCCCTTGTAGGCGAGGCGAGACGGGACGGGACCTCATTAGCCGAAGTGTAGGGACGACCGCGGGCCGCAGGTTAGTCCTCGCTTACCTCGCCGCCACCTCCGCACCACGTTGCCTAGTGTCGTTTGGCACAGACCACTTTACAGCAACAGAAGGGGTGCGCACCGCTGCTTCAAACCGATGGCAACAGCGCACCGCTACACACGCCTGTGATGTTTACCGACTTAGAGTGGGTAGCTGCGTCTCGTCTCCGCTAGCAGAGGCGGCCCTGTTCCCATGGCGTCCCGTCCCGTCTCGCCTTCGTTACAAGGGATCGTGGGAACGGGCCTTTACATAGCAACCTGTGGCACAGGTGAAGGTCGGGTTAATGGCCTACTAAAATCCCCGCCAGTGGACCTTTCGATTTCCAGTCAAACATCTTAGCCACTGAACAATCACAACGCTCTATGCAATACTTGTTGTTTCACTGGCTGTTTGGATAAACGAAGGCACACAGTAGCACCAACTGCTACCATACATACCCCCTGGGGCGTGTCGACATCGAGGTCATTGGAAACTAGAGAAGACTGAAGGCGACGAACGGGAAGGAATTCTGTCATGGCCTCTGAAACAACTATAACACCAGTCGCCTGCGCACCGCGGTTACTGAAATCTGGATGCTCAGACGGGAATTCGAACACGTACTGAATGTCAAGGCAAGCAGACCAATATATTAGTTGAGCTTTTGAACCCCGGACTCAACAGTAGGGGTCTTTTTGAACCCTAACGAGCCGACTTAACCACAAATATTTATTTTCTTCGTGCAAGGTAGCATGTAGAAAGAAACGTCGACCATACAAAACGCATATTCCGAGATGTGAACAAATTGTCAGTTCCGCCTTCATTTTGACGACATCTCTAACGAGGCCTCTGTTTTTGACGGTTCGTCAACGCAGCTGATTGAACCGTAACGATTCAATTCAAACGAAATTTCGTATTTAATTGTCCAATCAGACTGGAGATTGAATTTGATCTTTTATTTCAGACCTTTTTGTGTGCATTATATTTAATAACTGGACTGGAATCCGCGAAATATAAATATATAAATTAAAAAGGACAACCATTGAAACAAGCGAGGCTTACAGCGACGCTATCCGTAGAGCCCCATTACTCTAGTAATTGATGATATTCCTTTATACAACGTTACGTTTATAAGAAGTTCAGCTGAACTACGATTTAAGCCGTAAAGTACATCTTAAAATTTTTTGACCGTCAGTTGTGTCAGTTGAAGAACGTTCATAAAATCAAAAAGCTAAAGAATTGTATATACTGATGAAATCAGGGCGATTTTTGATAAAGAAGCCACATTTTACATGCAATGCTCTGTTACGATTCGAAAATAATTACAAAAGAAGATCACATAAAGAGTTTTTAAGGGAAAAGTACTAATGCCCATTTCATGAATTAAACTGTGTATCTCGTTACTTATTTCTACTCTTGACGAACTTTGGCTCTCACGAGTGGTTGGTTACAGCTGTTTTTACTTTTTCTTTCTCGTTATTTTTTAACAATTTTAATGCAATTCTGCGCCTTGTTGTATGTTTCGGTAAACAATTTGACTCCACATAATGTTTATAATCTCCGTTCTTAGTTAGCTATTCACATACTCCATTCTTTATCTTCTTCTAAAGGCTCTAGGGACTATCTTCAGATTTACTAACAAATTAAACATTATTACACATTTTGAAGCGTGATTAACACTCCTGAGTCGTCTTTCTTGAAGACTGTTTCACAAACTCCTTTATTTATTTGTCGTATGGCTAAGCAACTAATGTAATACATATAAATATATACAACGACAAGAACGTTGTTAGCATTCACATATTGATGTCCAGTTGCTGCAGCGATGCTGTGAAGGAAGTCGTAGCACTGAAAACATCTTGAAATGGTCCATCGTACTTCCTTGATGATGTTCTCCAAGGAGCTCCGCAGTCACAGACAGGAGAATCCTGAAGTCCCCACTTATACAGCATGGCGTTGCATTTGGTGTGGCCTCTTAGGCGGTTTAGTTTGACCCACTGGTCCTTCTTCAGATGTAATCCCAGAAGTCCAGTTGTAGGATCTTCAATATCTTGATGTTTCACAGGCGTAGAATCCCAACTTTGTCGCCATTTTTCCTTGACATCGAGGTCAAATGCGTCATGCCATACTGGGTTTGCGACAAGTGACGGGTATGTCATTTAGGACCTCCTAGATCCTGTGGATGGTCAGGATGAGGTAATTTTATCCACTAATGTGCCGTTACTTCTTGGCGTCTTACCTCTGGAGGTGGTATATTACTGATCAGATGTAACCAGGGGACTGGGATGGATTTTAGTGGCCCAGTTATTACTCTCATACACTCGTTCAGACGAACGTCGATTTTCTCGCGTGAGAACTACGTTGCCACACTGGAGCACAGCAACAAGGTAAACCATCTTGAGGGCGGTTGTTCGCAGTGAGTCCGCATCATCTCCTCACGATGTACCAGTTAGCTTCTTCATGGTATTGCTCCGTGTTTTAAATTTCTGACTTGTACTAACTCCTTCCATCCCCTACCAATTACGAAAGCATTTATTCCTTATGTTATTTGTCCTTTACTTTTCTACATTCTGTGTTTAGCTGTCTATCAAAGAACTGATCATTGATGGTATCAGACTTGTTACATCTGGAGCATTCAACCGTACGATAGCAAGGGCGTATCCAGGATCAGAACTAGAGGGGGGCAGGATTTGAACTAGGGGGGGGGGCAACTCATTTTGGTTTCGAGGAAGTGGGGTGGGGGACTGAAACATGACATTACAAAATCAAACTCAAACCTATTCAGGAAACTATTTTTATCATTGATTAATATAGTAACCCAACTACTTCATCTAAGGACCTACTATGTAGTTAATTAAGATCGTAAGTCAGTTAGTTTTTTATGTAAACATTAATTGTCTCGGATTTTCAATTTCAATAATTTTGTTTGTCAATATCTCATGGTGTTCTTTCATGAAATTTCGATGCTCACTCGTCAGACATAATCCTGTCAATCTTTCTCTCCCAAAGTGCTCCTGAACTAGTTCTTCACTCGTCGAAGCGTACTGAAGGCAACTTAATTTTTCTTCTAGGGGGGGGGGGGCATCAGCCCCCCTCTGCCCCTCGCTGGATACGCCCATGTACGATAGAGTCCCGTTGGACCTCCCCTGTCCAGTATAGTGAAGCCTTAAAGCACACAGCTACTCTAATAGGATAAAAACTTACTCGATTGTGTTTAATTGTAATGGATCTTTTAACAAATAGTAAGTTAAGAGAGGAAGTCAAACCACCATACGCAACAAAGGGTAGATTTCAGTGAGCTGCTTCCGTGTTTCAACATACGCTACTGTCATTTACACGGGGCAGGGTGAGGTAACCAAACTGACATTCAGTAAATTCAGAGAAATCATCAATAGATGATGCCATGCGCTGCGATCTTCTCTTTGTATTTTTCAGTTAGCAGTGTTTGTTTCAAGTACATCGTAAATGTCACGATTATGTAAAGAACTTATCGCTTTGAATCGTGTATGAAGTATCAGGCGTCACCATTTGCTGAAGGATTGCAATTTCAGAAGTATAATTAAAAACGCTATTCAAATGAAAAGCGCTAGCGTGATGCGAAGATTGAATTCATTCAATAAGATCCAAAAACATTTCTTTACAGCTACAGATATCACTTCGTTATATTATAGTATTAGCTGTAAGTTAATACCAAATGTTCATGTTACGGCGCTAAAACTCGTTGATTCAATTTGAAGCGGTTTGAGGAGCCAGAAAAGTATTCAAAGGATTTTAAAGAAATCTTTGAATGAGGCGAGAACGTTGTATGATTTCCGTCAGGTTTCAGTTAAAAATATTAACAAGGTTCTGGCTTTTGAAGGAATATCCGTTTCTTAATTAGCTCCAGTGCAAACATTTTAGAATTTTCTCGTTATAATTCCCAAAGGTTAATTTCAAGTGGCTTCATACATTCACGTTCAGCATAGCACTGGATACTTTATAAATATAGTTTATCGCAAATTAATGTCGTTATTATTTGTCAGTGCGAAAAACGTGTGGATTTTTTCAGTACATTAAAAACAACAGTGACACTTAAGTTTAAGTAAAAAACATAGCTATCGTACTATAAAGGACTGCTTGTTATAATGTTCTTTGGCATCATTGGACGTTCCGACGTAAATTATAGAATTTTGGTAATACCACAATGTGAATTATAAATTATTTGTAATTATCGGTTTATTAGTTTTAGACTACATTAACACGTTCAGTGCTGAGGACGTCTTCGGCGGAGGGCTTGAGACGTCCTTTCCCTATGGGATTGTATAGAAGGTTGGTGATTCCAGTACCTGGCCTACGAGCTCGCCCTTTCTCTCACCTTTCACCGAGTGAAGACCGTTTTCAAATCGGACAACTGGTGTTTTTTAATAATTTTTCAAACTTGGTCTGTTTTTTTTTCAAGTGCTAAATAATATTCTATTGATTAATTTCTCCCATCTACTTGATAATTAGAAGAATTTTAAGGTAAGTCTTATTTAAATTATTTACTTTGTAATTTGGCATTTGCTGTAAAATTCGGAATAAATTTTAATATTTTTTTTTCTCAAATCTTGAACTTAAATTATTATGTTTCGCAATTCCATTCTAGATTAACTTTCCTTTTTATAATAATAAATGTTTAAAATATATTTTCTGGCAACGGTTTTTTTGTTATTTTTAATTAAATATACTTTTTTATATAAATTGAGTTGAAATATTTGTGAGCTCTTACCTCGAGTAATTTACGTACAGCCTTCATTCTTTTTTAAATCAAATTTATTTGAAGGTTTAGTTCGCAATTTGTTGATAAATTGTTTTCTTACAGCAATTTTCAAAAAACAAATATAATTTACTATAGATATGATATTACCGATTTATTATTTTCCCTAAACTCTTATTTATTATATTTAATTGTATTTTTTCAATTAAAAGTAAAATAAACAGCATAAAAGGACAGCCGTCTCATGTAAGATGGTCAATAGCGTGAGGGCGGACGTCTAGAGAGGTCGGCGTTATGCGGGTTTGCATTCAGAGTTAGTCACTGACATGACTTTTCATATTGCCGGTAGCGTTCAATGTGTTATGTCATATTGGAGGCAAACAATAACTATAAATAATAGTAAGTAACTTTCGGGTCACAGTTTTTACTTGCAATGTAACATACAGCCCTCCAAGTTTATTCTCTTCTTTTCTCGTTCCATCTCCTTCTGCACTTTCAACGCGGCATATAAACACTTTTTAAGTGAACACATTGTCCCAAATAAATTAACACTTCAGCTTCCTGTTACGTGAGATGTGATGGTTATATTATGGCTACAGACTGCGACGCTGTCTTGCTTGCCCTTACATCAATGCGTAATCAATGTTGTGTGATGCTGGCACCTCCAATCAAACTACTCGTTAGTAATATGCATCAAACATGATGATCTATCAGCTTCTAGCATTTTATGAATGTATATCAACATAACATCCGAATTCATGAAAATATGGCAGAAACAAATTTCTCTAAAATTACCACCTCACACTATCTATGCACGGATTTTGGTATCTTGTAGGCATACCTCAGGCATGGAAACGTTACAAGTCTTGGATTCGATACCAATATCTCTGGTTACTGTGACGCGAGTGTCGTAGGAGGTACTACCTTCATTTTTTTTAAACGATAGGACAATCTAATACGTGGATTGCAGACATCTTGTTTCTTTTCAGAAGCCGCATTTAAAGAACACTTTAGCAACTTTTTTCGATTAAAAAAAAAAAAAAAAAAAAAACTGCAGCATAACATATTCCTTACAAACAAACTGTGATTGGAACGTTTTACGAAAATATAGTGGTAAGGTTCGTTCTTTCTAAAAGGTTTTCCAGTGACACATAGACGTCCTATCAACATAGTCAGTAAACTTTTAACTGATCAAAAAATACGAAGTAAATTTTGAATAAAATTTTGTTTATTACTTTATATTCTTTAAATATTATCAGGAATGGGAACGATATATATATATATAGTCGGAATCGACTCACCTTATTTTACATTAGTCAATAGCGTAAACTCTGCCAATAAAAGGCAAACATTTTAACTACGAGGAAGTCGGAAGCCAAACTAAAGTGTAGTAATTCCGAAAACAGAAAAATATTGACCAGGTCAGGTACAAATGCTCAAAACGGCCCTACCAGAGCCGCATAATTTCACATCTCATAAACTTAGACGTTGAAATTTCGGCTCGTACCAGGTCATACGTGGAAAAGTATAGAAAAGGAGGTGATTAACAGAGTAATAAATGTTTCTAGAGATAAAAAAATAAGGGATCAGTAAAATATCGGTATGGGAAAAATTGTTGAAATTATTCCTGAAATGCTGAACTGAATCTCAAACAACACTGGGAATCGGCGTATTCAAATCAGCCCTACCAGAGCCCAATAATTTCACATCTCCTAAACTTAGAAGTAGAAATTTTGACTCCTAATAAGTTACATGTGGGAAAGTAAATACAAGGAGGTGATTCGTAAGTTCTGATTTAATATTCTTGACGAAAAATTAAAAAATTAAGGGATCAGTAAAAAAAGCGGTATGAGTCAATCGTTGAAATTGTTGCTGGATTGGTGGTATTGTGCAGGTATTTATCTCGCTGGTGGTCTGTATCGCCGGCTCGTTCGATTTACGAGACGGGCACTTAGGGCGAAACGACACATCAACTGAAAGCCGATATCGCGCACCATAAACAAAATGTCTGCGTGCGGTAATATGGCCACCGATCAGCCACGTGGCTGCTTTATCGTCGCCGTCTTTATTGCTGTCACCGTGTCGGCTGACCGGACGCTCATCTTGCTATCTTCACTCGCAAATAGTTCTCTGACAAGTGGCGACCCGCGATGTTACGTGATCGATAAATGACTGCGAGTTTTTACGCCTCTACGTTAGGTAGCGTCTGAGACTGGTATTGCCTGTCATTCCGGCCATGTTGTTTTTATAGCGGCGACAGAACACTGCTGTTTTGATTGGCATTTAACTTCTTCTATCGGATAGCCGGACTGGCCTCGGAATAACGCCTTCGTCACACATCGCAGTTAAGGCGTCTCAATTACGTAGACGGTGAAAGTTCAAACCACTTACCATCAGCAATAAGGTTTTTAGGCTGTATTGCGCGATGAAATAGACGAATAGTCTATCGTTTCCGGCGCATTAACTACACATCACAGAGCAAGCTTTTTAATTTAATTTAATTGCAATGGAGCGCGTGCTTCGGTAGCAATTTCCCTACACACCCATCTCCCCACCCTCCCACTTTCCTACCATCTACAAATTTCAACTTTAAAATTTTTCAACCGTTTTTGGTAAATTATTTATCATTTCTCTTGGTAACTTATTCCAATCTCTGACACACTTACCTAAAAAATTCAAATTCTACATCCTTGTGCCTGAAATAGGGTTCCAACTTTTGGTGATGGTCATCTTTTCCCTTCCATACATCACTTTTCATTCATACACCAATATCTTTCCATCTTTAAAACTGTACGATGGTTGACTGTCCGTGTTATTTGATTTGTAATGGTTGATATGTTCTCGTAACTTGTCGTTTACTGTGCATCCAATGTCTCACATGTTCACTAAATCACAGCTGCAAGGAACCTCATAGACACCTGCAGCTTTAAGCTGAAAAGTCCTTCGCTCGGCAGTGGAATAAAGTATTTTTTAGTTAAAAACTAATTTAAGTCTACCTTTAGTTCAATGTGTTTTGTCCAATGTTTCTATGATGAATGGTTTACATCAGGGAAGTGTGATTCTGAACGTTCTGAAACATGTCTATCTGTTGTTTCTATCAACTCTTCATTTGACTCAAAACGTTTATTTTTGGAACCAGGTAGAAGTCAGAGGGACCCAAATCTAGTGAGTAGGCTCGATGTCACAACATTAATAGGCTACTTTAGATCCTTCACTCTTATCACTGCTAAAGAACTTTCATGGGTAAGTTCATTGTATTGATGAGATGATGTAGTTTACTTTTGTGATACGGGTCTCTTCTCAGGACCTTTTCCATCCAGTTGTTCTAGAAGATTTCTGTAGGTTTCGACAGTTGTTGTTTTACCATTTTCGAGGTCATCAGTAAGAAGAATCCCTTTTCCATCATTGAAAACACTGCCTATGGTATATGAAATCGTTTCCGCTTTTTCTTTTTGGGTCAGAACCACCGACTTCCACCCTTAGTTTCGATTGCTGCTTCGTTTTTGGCGTGCATTGGTCAACCAAGGTCTCGTCCATGATGCCAACAACAGAAAAATTGTTATAAAATTTTATACAACGGTTCATATAAGCACTTCACAAACAATGACGACAAGGGCCACACAAGGTAATTCTTGCTCGCGATTAAATAAACGATTGAAATTACACATGAAACGAGGCAGAACAAAACAATGCGTCGAGTGAGGCTAAGAAATAACGAGAACCCTAATCCTCCTGCTTATACTGCCCCGCACACCACCTTGACACGTCCGCGCAATTCGACAATGTAGGAACGGTTCTCTCACCATCGGCACTGCTTACGAATTCAAACTTTACATATGGTCAGTGGAGCACACAGATGTTTTCCGAGCGGGACCCAAACTGTGAGATTGCCACCCCTTCGAACATTATTTTGTCGCCCCCAATGCTGCCACCTCGATTGTCATCCCTTGTTGCCACCCTATTGTCGCCGCACTTGTCAGTAGTTTTTTTTTTTTGAAAAAATAAATAAATAAATCGTCGCCGCCACATAAATTGCCACCCTTCAAACTACGATTTTTCTCCCCCCCCCTGCAGTTGCCAGCCGGGTCTACTGCCCCGGTTTGAGCGCCCCCCCCCCCCTCCCCGCCAGATATAGTAATGCTCATGATGGGAAAAATTTCGTCACATCTACAAAAGAAAGTTTGGAGGTTTTTAAAACATGAAAATCCCAATAGTGGAGTTTATTTAATATTTCTAAAAGATAATTAAATCCGAAAAATATTACTTCTGCTCAAATTAGCACATACTGCTGGTGCAATCAGGAAACAAATATTATCATCTGACATTTTTGCTGGTATTACATTCGAATTACCGCGGAACTAGTATTGTTTTGGAACTGGAAGGAATTCTGCCTTGGACTACTAAAGGAACCTTCCCAACATCCGTCTGGAGCGATTTGGGGAAATCATGGAAAACTGAAATCTGGCTGGCTGTACGAAGATTTTAACCCGTGGCCTCCAGAAGTCATAAACGAGCGATACCGTTCACCTACCATGCTCTATTGGAATCAGTAGAAAATGGAATAATTTTCACGTTTCTGGGAAGCCATATTGCTAAGATTTGATCAATATACAATAATTAGTAATAATGATGTCAAGTCTTAGACAAACCGTTCTTGTGCCAAACAAATAATAATAGTAATAACGACAGCGATAGTAAAAGTAATAAGTAATTTGTTGAATTTAGCCAAAATAAAAGGAACAAAGATTTGCGTACCAAACCAACAACACAGCACGTGTGTAGTTCTGTTACAAAAGTAAACGTATGAAATTAATTTAGTGACTGGAATTCTTATATACCTTTATTGTGAATCGCTCGTATCTTAACCTCTACCGAATCATACTGTTACTGGAGTTTTTATGATACCTTATTCTAGTATGAAGTAGGGTGCTTAAAAATACTGTTATAAGTTTTCTCGTCTTCTTTTCCTTTACTTGTGATGTTGTCTTTACGATGCCTGAACTCAGCAGGATTCAGTGCTCAGTTTTACTCCGCTTTTTAAATTCTTAGCAGTTGCTGCCTTTAATTCAACCTACATATATTAATTAAGAGAATTTATTTTTTTCAAGCAATATTGTACGTTACATAATAATTTACTTTGGTAGAAATGGACCTCATCATAATTTGAGTAACCAAAGACGTTGGAAGTAAAACTTCATTTCACTATATTTATCGAAATCTTGGATACTCCATTATAGTTTATGTATATTTCTTTAGTGTCCATATTATTAGAGTGCCTGATTAACTACAGAATAAATTACTTCTGAATGCCTCACCCAAACAAAATGGTCGTATTAGACGATGACAACATCGCTACGTTCACCTCATAGAACTGCATTTTACATTTTTAAATTTACAGATAAAATGCATGGAAGAGCGTCTCCTAACAATAAGACATTCAGTAACTTTTAAATTAATCATCCCTTTCTTAATAACATTTATAATAGGTAGTAAAATACTTACTCTAATCTGTTAAGGGTTTCAAAACATTTTTCTCAGTAGTGAGTTTGGTGCTGTTGGAAAGCGACAGTCTATAAATTTAACCCTCGGAGCGCATGAGATAAAGAGACAACAATATGGAACCTGCCACCCGCCATTCCTGTCACAAAAAATCCATAATCTGTCCATCATTCGCTTCCTTATCGCGGGTCTGCAGATTAATTTCTGTTTTCCTTCCCAGTTTACCGTCCAGCTCAGGTGAAGTCGGCTCCGATTTAATGGAGTTCAAAAACCATTTAGGAAAAATGTGTCTGACAGTAATAGGGAGGATCCCTTGCTGATAGCGCTGTTTGTTTTTAATTTTTGGAAATCTTGGAAATTCGTCAAAGAGTGGCATAGAGAAATGAGCTGAAATCCGTTATGACTTTTTTTTTGTTAATTTATAGGACGGTTGCGAATTAATGCAAGACAATTTGAGGTTTCTAGTGCACACTATTTCTCATACTTGTCCGGAATAGCCGCTATAACGCTCCAAACAGTGTTGTAAGGGTAGTCAGCTTATAGACCTTAAACGCTATCAATCGCAAAGTGGATCCGGTGAGAACTGATTTTTGTTTGTTTGTTTTTGCTGTTATCAACTGGTCTCAACTGGTTTGATGTCATCTCTTCCCATCTCGCGCTGACCACGCCATCTCAACATACCCCTTACAACCTACATCCTCAGCTTCCTGTATCCTAATCTCTGTATTATTAAACAATTCTTACCTTAGACTGTTCCATCCGCTAACAATTTTACCAATCCCTCATGTCTTAAAAAGTGAGCCACCATTCTGTCCGTTCTTTCTGTAATACAAAATTCTTTCCTTACCCATCATTTCCAAAACACGTTCATTTCGTACTTTATCTGTCCACTGAATTTACAGCACCCGTCTATAGAACCACATATCAAACGTTTCAATTTTCCATCCTTCTGTATTCACTACCATAAAGTGCCGTGCTCCACAAAAAAAGTTTTTAAAAGTTTTGAGTCCTAGATCAATATTCGAAACTATAAGATTTAACTCTTTGATGAAGATTCTTTTGCTAGTGCTGTTCTGCTTTTAACCTTTCCTGCTTCGGCCATCAATTGTAATTTTACTTCTCATGTTCCAGAATTCACTTACTTCTTCCGATCATATTTAATGGTACATTCAGATCCGGCGTAGCGAAAACCATGTAAATATGTTCAACATTGCCTGGAAAAAGTATAGAATTTCTTTTAATTCTCTGATAGTTGATTTTGGTAACAAGTACAAAGTGAACGTGTTTTTGAAACAATGGGCGAAGAAAGAAGTTTGTGGAAGAATCTTACAGAAAGAAGAGATAGGATGGAAGGTACATTTTAAGATATGCAGGATTGGTTAAATTGTTAGAGGAGTAAACAGTAAACAGTAAGAACAGTAGAGATAGACGAAGATTAGAATACATGAAGCAGATAATTGAAGATACGGGTCACGAAGGGTATGTTGAGATGAAGAGGTTAGTGAAAGTTGCATTTGCGTGTGATTGCTATGCCGCCGTTTGGCTATTCTAAAGTGTTGCTACCGGGTTCAAACATACATTACCCGATACTTATAGATATCAACCTATAGATAGCGTTAGATGTTACGAAATTCTCTCTCAGAGGCAAAAGTAATTTTGAATTGAAAGATTTTGAGTTAAGTCTGAATCAGCAATTCTCAATAATTTTAAGATATCTCTTTTATAAATCTGTTAGTGAGATGCGATTGTGTGTCCCTTTGTAACCGCTTAACGCAAGAGCTAAAGAATCGATCTGGATGGCGTCTACACAGGTTTAAAACTTATGATCTAAATTAAAAACAGAGGTATATTTTTCATTGTTTCTGAGCGAAGGACGGAGCAAGAAATGATAATCTGTTTGTAAAGTGAACAGATGAAACAGATCATACTGCATCTAAGATAACACACTCAAATGATATCCAGCAAAGATAATACTACATCACAAACACACACAATTTTTTTTTTTTTGTTACTTTGCAACTTTGGTTATTTATTTCTTATGTTTTCTGAAATAATTATGTTAGAATATACGGAAAACGTAAATCAAACAACTACGTCAATGACTAACATTCAAACATATTGTGAGGGTAAAGATTACGTCCTAAACCCCCGATAGAATCCTAGCCAAAGTTTCTGCATAATATCGACGGCAAAACTTCCTCATCCTCTTCACATGAAAATGCCTAGCTTTCAGGGAACTTTAAAAACATTGGATTAGTTGATTTTCTATATTACATTACATTCTCCGTGGGTTAGTATAATTTTTACACAGAATATTTTATACGTATTAAAATGCCTAATTTTCATGTAGCTTTATGGATATTATATTAGTTGATTCCTTTTTTTTTTTATTTTTATTTTTAAAAATCATTACGTAAAAATGAGCCAAAAACGAAAATCAAAACTTTCAAATAGCCAAATCAGAAACTAGCTAAAACAAACGAAACTTCTCCATGACTTTTAGATTTTTCCACTCTCCAGTATTAGTTTTGCTATTCGAAAATCAAATAAATGAAAAATAAACTGTATACGCATTATTCCACATACCTAAGCAAAGCGGGAGGACCAGTTGGCAAAAGCTAGTTTACAAAATGTTGATGTCATTTTTTTTCTTTATATAAAACTTTAGGTGATTAGAAGTTAAAAAGTTGATATAATTTTATTTCGTACCCTCTCTAAAGAGGAAATGCTTCCAACTGTTTTGTGAACAGAATTCCGTAAACTGCTAACACGTCGCCTCCTCTCACAGAGCCACGAGTGTGTTGTTGTCACCGCAGACGTCCTCCACGAGCCAGTCGCCCGTTACACCGCACATTGTGATAAACAACCTGCAGCTCCTTCAGAGTTATCTCGTTTGCGGCGTGCGGAATATATGCCAACGACTTCGAGAAGGGCCGAGGCGTCTCCAGCAATTAATTCAGCGGCGCGGGCGTATTATGGGTCAGTGTCACATACCGCTCCCTTCCCAATTAGAATTCCTATTGAAACTCCAAAAGTGAAACCGGTTTTTGAGCTCAGTTCTGCGCTGCGATGAGCTTCAACCCAGCGCAACTTTGTCTTCGGACAGATGTAATTATTACTTCGTCATTCGGAGAACGCTGTTTGAAGTTTAACGTCTAGCACCGCCGGGAAACAAAAGATAACACAATTGTCCTCAATACCGGTTTTTAAATAACTTTCAACATAACATCAACTAAACCATCCTGCACGCTTAAATTACTGCGATGAGATCATTGTAAAATAATTATCTTCGAGAGAGTAAATATTAGATCATCCCAAAACCAAGTAATAATAATAAAAAAAACAATTGGCAGTCACTGTGGACTGCTGCTAGAAGTGAAAACATAAAACTATTAATATCATACGCGCAACACGTATTACTTACAGCTAGAGACATACTAAATAATAATTCCGTGTAGACGAAAGACTTTAAAAACTAAAAACCTAACTTAGTCCACAACCCGATGATTCGTCGAATCTTCCCGAAGCTATTGTGCCAGGGCCAAAAAGGT
This sequence comes from Vandiemenella viatica, assembly GCA_031002005.1. Classification (NCBI taxonomy): domain Eukaryota; kingdom Metazoa; phylum Arthropoda; class Insecta; order Orthoptera; family Morabidae; genus Vandiemenella; species Vandiemenella viatica. The sequence goes on from JARYHS010012519.1 coordinate 191,702,523, forward strand.
TAATTCCTTTCTTCAGGGACCTACAGTTTAACGTGGAATCAGAACCATGGAACGTCCCGCCGTAACTCATATAATTAAATACAACTCCTAAGAATTGCTACTAACCGCTGGATTTGAACCCGCGACCGGAGAGAGAACTTTCAGAACAAAGCGACTTAACCGCTGAGCTACCAGACCGCCCCCTTTTTAACTATACGAGTTTTGACTACTATCAAAATGGGATAAAAACTGTGGGTTTGTATGGACAACGGTGAGACAAATTAAGGCGAGGGGGAAGAGGAGGAGAGGGTTTTGGTTTCTGTAAATCAAACGTAAACATTGTTTTTCTATTTGTAAACGCATATCATACGCGCAACAAGTGGCGTGATGGTAACGCACGCAACAGGTGGCATCACCAACTCACAGACTTACCCCCGTCCAATCATCGCGTAATGCGCCTATAGAAAATTTCACTCCATAAACGTTGTAAAGGCACAGAAAAATAGAGATTCGGCCAGCTGGTGACAAAATCACATGCATAATTTTCTTGTTGTAAATGAAACAGAACCTATTACCACCGGGGCTGTTTATGCCTCCATGTGAACGTCCCGGGAAGATGATGAACTGGGATGGTTTCCCACTGCCTTCCCTAGTGAGACAGCGTTTGTAAAGGGGCCCACAGACGATCAACTTGGTTGACAACCTTGTTGTCAACTTGGTTGTCAGCGTTTGCCACAGACGAAACGGTATGTTGGCGACCAAGTTGTAAACATCACATTCGAGTATATGTCATCATCTGGTTTTATTTGTTGAGTGTTTTCTATTGCAGATTTTTATTATTTTGAATTACTGTTTTAAAGTATTTTGGTTATAGTACAGTTTTATTATTGAAAAAATGAGTGAGGGAGCATTCCAGTTTTTAGTTTTAAGAGAGTTGCGTGACAATAATGTGTCTCCTGCTTGTCACAAAGGCATGATATTTAAATCCGCGTCCGGAATACTAATTCCAATTTAATGAGCGAACAACACGTCACTGCAACTGACGATGTCCAAAATTTTTTAAGAACGGGAAGTAAAATTTTCAATGAATTGGCTAAAGTGCGACCATTTATTGAACATGAGGATTGTATTAATGTGAATAAACGATTGTTCACTTCTTTTTCCTTTTTTTTGCATTACGCCTCGCCGACGTCAAGATCATGAGGCAGGAAAGAACTGAAGGCAAGGAACGGGAATGAATTCGACAATGGCCTTTTGAAGGAACCATACATGCATTCACTTGGAGTGATTTGCAGAAACCATGGAAAACCCTAATTTGGATGAATGGACGGGGATTCAAACCCGCGTCTTCTCGAATGAGAGGACAGATGGTCACCGCTCACCCAGCAGGTTCGGTCAGCTGTTCGATACCATGATGTTTTTAGCTAGTGGGCACAGCGTCGAGGTTTTAAAATTTCTCACCTCTATATCGCCACACTCTATCTTTGAGACTTGTAGTGTAACTTAGGAATTTCAGTGATCTGAAGTACCATTAACTTAGCACGTACTCCTCTTCGGCTCCGGCTCTAGTTCTTTAGCTCAGTTTCACGTTTTTCAATTCCCTCCGGTAACAAGTTCTAAAATTTCTGACTGTTTTCTTATAACTGTCAATATATGTATTTATCTCAATTTGATGGCAAAGAACTAAATAGGTTTGGTCACTCATTCTTCTTTTTGTTACGATACTGAAAAATTTCCTATTTCAATTCCACAGCTTCGGCAGTTCTTTTAAAGTATTGGAAAATTCACCCAAATTTGAATGTTCGGTACACTTTCCATATTCAATAAACAGTAATTGACCTCAAAAAATGATAATATAAATATCAACTGATCAAATGAAAACATAGTCACCAAAAACAATAACATAGACAGAACAGCTCCCAGTTTACAACTATTGTTGAGAACATTGTCGTCAACTTCCCCACAGACGCTACAACAAGGTCTCCAACATTAGACTCCGCCCACCGAATATCAAAACTGTTTGATCTTACTTCAACCAAAACCTCAACCTGAATCTCAACCACCAACCTGCCCACAGACGTTCAACTTAGTCTTCAACACGGCAAGTTGACGACAAGGTTGACAACCAAGTTGATCGTCTGTGGGCCCCTTAAGTGAGTATAACTGTGACTGTGTTTAGTGTACAGTGTTGTTGTTGTTGAGGATGGGAGATGAAAGAAGGGAGATCGTGAAACTTGGTGACGCCTTATTTCGGCCTACTCTTCCAAAAGACACCTAAGTCACCAAGCTTAGCTTCCCCGTTCGACTGATAAATCACCATCAACAGTGTAGTAAGCCATCTCTCCATACGCACTGCGGACGACTTTGCTACATAATCTGGTGATTAGAAATTGTGTGCGACCACCTCTCCTACACTGCCGACTGAGTCCTAATGAAAATTTCCTCCGCCACCAGGACTAGAACCTGCTACCCCGGTGTCAGCGCCGGAAACCGTCACGGTGCCACGACCAACTGAGGCAACGGGGCGGGCGTTTTTGCTATAAATGTTTGTAAGTACTTTTCAGTCAACAAAAATCGTATGTGATGATCGGGACGCATGAACGTTAAGTGTAATAAATGGAAACATAAGCATTACCGCAAGTGCATACCTCAAACAAGAAACACGTCTTTTATGTTTATGTGTTGCTTTCGAAATGTAGATATGGAGGAGGATGGATAAAATAAGTTGGAAAGACAAAGTAAGGAATGATGAGGTGTTTGAACGAGTAGGAGAGCAAAGGTCCCTTATAAAAACAATAAGGAACAGAAAAGGGAACTGGATTGCCCATGTGTTGAGGAATGAGTGTCTGCTTAAAACCGCCCTGGAGGGGATCGTAAATGGAGGGAAAAGAAGAGGTCGACGGAGAAAGATGACACCATGATAACTATATAGAGATAAAGAGACTGGCGCAGCAAAGGAAGGCATGGAATGGACCTGCTGAGTAGCAGAAAACCCTTGATGATTGATAATGATTTGCTTATGGCTTTCTGCCTTGTCGAAATCGAGGCCATTAGAGGTTGGAAAGGACTGGGGACAAGGAACGGGAAGGAATTCGTCCAACATGGTGTGTGATGAGAGAAAGAAAAAATAGGACATTTAGATTCTAACGTAGAAACTATCAGCCTAATCGAGTTTGATCTGTGTGGAATCATTCTTTCGGAGTCTATAATTGACTTGTCGTTCTTACTGGCTGGTTCCGACCTGCGCTTTGACTTGATGGTCGTTTGAGGTATAGGGCTCATCCTCAGCTGATTCACCGCGGAGGAGGGCTTGTCATCCTGTTTCGTTGCACCGGCCCTGGAAAGTGGGGTGGGGGGGGGGGGACAACCTCATCGATTTTGGACTTCAAAAAAGGAGGATGTTCTCAGTTCAATTTTATTTTTTTGGTGTTTGTTCGGTGATATCTTTGTCAACTGTGAATCGATTTTAATGATTTTTTTATTGAATAGGCTAGACTTTTAAAAATGGCTCCATATTTAATTGCGGTTGGAACTATATTTCAATTTCTCCGCATTTGTTAAAATCAGATCAAACTATTCTTTCAACGTGTGTACTATTTAATAATTTATAGTGTAACAAGCTGAATCGGTGATCATGATTTTTTCTGACGTTTCATTATGTCATATAAAATTTTTGTAAGCTCTCATTTGCGAAAGTCTACTAGCACGTTGCTCATCACTCGCTTTTGAGATATTGGTTATATTTTCTTTCCCTGTTTCTTCTCAAACGATCATCTCTTTCATCACTAGTTTAATCTAAATGGCGTGCCTCATTCGGGCAATGTGTTTAGAAGGCCTACCATATTTAAAATACAACACAAACTATTATACCTCTAAAAATTTAATAATTAAAAAAAACACTTATACTCGTATTAAATTTATACGTTGATTAGAAAAAAAACTAAAACGACAATATTTTACGATACTATTATTGAAATTTTAATATTAATCAGTTATTTTTGGAGTCAGTGCCAGCCAAGGTAAGAAAAAACAAAAAATTACTATAATAAGGAATGACAATAATACATTATATTAACTGTAGAGCTTTTACCGTATGTTTATGATTAAACTATGTCTATTAACAACTATTTTATTAATGTTTCTTTCACCATACACGTTTCGCCATTTTGGAGTGGTGCATCTTCAGTGGTGGAGAAATTGTGGTGGCTATAACATATCAGTCCAGAACAGCACTTTCTGTATTTTTCTGAACTGGTGTTCCTTTCTAATATTTAACATTTCTCTCTGTAAACTTTCATACACTTCACTTTCTGCTATTTGTTTTAAACAAGCACTTGTTATGATCACACACGAAGTGGTAATGTTATCATGCAATAAATATAGCTTCTTTCCCCTAAAGCAATCTCGTAGATAATTTGCTGAATAACAAGATTTTAAGACAAGAAACTAACATCTATGAACTGAAGCGCTATTCATCGGTTTTAGTTGATAGTCAACAAATATTCTATTAGTCATTAATCACTAAATTTATGTTAGAATAATGCAGCAAAACCTTATAAATGTCAGAACCGGATCTGCTGCTACCAGCTTTAAATCAAAGCGATTTTTAATCAGCCGAGAGCTTTAGGCTCAGCCCCGAAGTATGTCTAAATTGGCTAGAAATTCATTACAAAGTTATACGCTATACATCATCCCTATTTTTGTTCACGAGTGTTTAATCGCAATGTGATTAATCTGTCGGCCAGTTTTGGAATTACACGCACGCCGTACTCCCAAAGCAGCCAAGGGAAAATAGCAAAATCTCATTACTAAACTCTGTCGGCGAAGAACTACTCAGGCAGAACCTATGTACTGTAGCAAAGGGAGACATATACGTTCATAAAAAAGACAGCCTTCCATGTTGACGTTTTACTATTTATTAAATTACGTGTTAATATTTATGAATTCATCATCAAGGGTTTTCTGCTATTCAGCAGGTCCATTTACAGCGACAGCCTTCCATGCCTTCCTTTGTTCCGCCAGTCTCCCTGTCTCTATGTATTTCCCATATATCATGATGTCATCAAGCATTTTCTTTCTTCGTGGACCTCTCCATACTCGTTCCACCACCTCATCATTCCTTACTTTTTCATCTTTCCAACTTATTTTTCTCCATCCTCCTCCATATCCACACCGAGTGGGGCGGTGTAACGGTTAGCGTTCTCGCCTCGCATTCGGGAGGACGGCGGTTCGAATCCCCGTCCGGGCATCCAGATTTGGGTTTTCCATGGTTTCCCCAAATCACTCCAGGCAAATGCCGGGATGCATCCTTCAAAAGGCTATGGCCGAATTCCTTCCCATTCCTTGCCCCCATCCTTGCCCCCCATCCTTGCCCCCCATCCTTTCCCGTCTCTAAATACCTCGATGTTAAAAAGAGACGTAAAGCAGTTACAAAAAAAAAAAAATCCATATCCACATTTCTAAAGCTTCCAACCTCTTTACACCTTTTTTGCGTAGCGTCCATGTTTCCGCCCCATATAGTTCTACACTCCATACGAAACATTTAGCTAGTTTTTTTCCTCAGCTTTTTATCCAGCCTTCCGCATAATAATTTTTTCTTTATAATGGAAGCTTCCTATACCATTGAGATTCTAGTTTTCACCTCCTTCTTGCGACTCATATCACCACTCACAATACTCCCCGAGATATTTGAAGGGATCAATTTGTTAAATTATGAATTAATTAACCATATTTTTCGGCCTAAGAATCGCTAAGGGAACAATGCCCACCCTGTTAGCTCAGTTGGTGGTGGTGTTCGGCGCTGAGATGGGATTAGCTGCTTCCAGTCCTGGTGGTAGAAGAATTTTTGAGTATCAGGACTTGGCCGGCATGTAGGAGAGATGGTGATGCACAGGTAATAATCGCCAGATTGAGCATCAAAGTCTTGGGTTAAATCGCAAACCTCTCGGCAGTGCTTATAGAGTAGGGTGAACGACCCTGTTGACGGTGTTTCACCCGTTGGATGGGGGTGTTAAGACTGGCAACCCCCATCTGAAAAGTAAGCCTGAATGGGCGGCACCGGATTTCACCCTCTCTTTTCTTCCATCTCTCATCTGCAACTAAAACAACACACACTATCACTGTCATCCATACTTCTTCTTCTTTCTGTGTCGATGGCAGCATCAGATGCAAGGTAGTTTTCCGTCAATGGGATGATTTTGTCAGTAGCTGATTGAAGATCTGAGGAGATACACTTAATCCGAACTGTGGGCATGACAACTAATGTGCCATAGTTTTGATCTCGCCGCAGGAACATGAGGTATGTGGTTGTTTACTCAGGTATCCCCATGAAGCGAGAGTGTCTTTGTAGCGGTCAACTCTAATCCGAAGTCTGTTCAGTGACTACCATACGGGCCATGTTTATTTTCAGAACCAGGTGGTAGATCCTCTTTCATCTTGATCCAGTCGATGTTGTGTCGCACTCTTACAATACTTACAAATAATAAAGGAAAGGGAAACTAATCCATCACATACCAAAGTTGACGGCTGCGACGAGAGAAAACACGGTATTAGCCTTCTTCATGTAGTAGAGAACGAGTCATTTGGTAATTAAATTAAAAGTGATTAGTTAAGTGGCAGGATTATATCGGTGGTTAAGGCCAGGGAGGTATCTGGTATCCAGGATATACTGGTACGCTAGTTTCCATCTCCGCAGTTCTGATGCAGTCGTGCTATCGGGGTAAACTCTGATTGCTCTCGCAGTAAAGCAGTCGTTGAGATTGTTGGAATCATGGCATGGGATTGGTGGGTGTGGACTGTTTGTCTGTGGCCATTCATTCTGACTGAGAGTTGTGTGGTGTGGACTATTAAGGAACAAGGGCAGTGGCGGCAAGATAGTGGGTATATGACGTGAGTAGCTAAACACGTGTCCAATGATGGGGAAAGTTTCCCTTGTGGTACGACTGGAATATGTACTGGTGGGTGAAAGCATGCTGCAGGTTTTACAGCGGGGTCTGTCGCATGGAAAATATCCATATGGTGCTTTCTGAGAGTCTGACGGAGGGTTTTTGTGGCCCAAAATGTTCTTAAGATTGGTTGGTCTGTTAAACATGCACGGGGGACAGTGGGTAGAAGAGTGCGCATTTCTGGAAAGGAACGGAGGAAGTCGTACCAGTGTCGAAATATACGGTTGATGGACTCGAGACCAGGAGAAAACTGGATGACAAAGACAGAGCTATTGTTGGTCAACTTTGGTATGCGATAGATTAATTTCATTTATTATTTATATCGCCTAGAAGCCGCTTCCTTTTTCCTTAGTTTCATTGTAATACTTACAACAGCACATAGGTACACACATGGGGGAAGCCAACGTGAAACCATCTCATTTCATCTTGCCAAGAGAGTGCCCATGGAGGAGTACAACCTCCATGGGAACCGCCTACGCCCGGAATCAAGCATAGCATCATAGAATTGTTCATAACACCTTCCTGGATGACGTACTTATTTCAATCCGTGTTAAATGAAATCATTACAATTGTTTTTTCGTCTGAGAACAAGTGTTCATGACCCATTACTATTGCTTATTTTGTTTCTAACTATTCGTTCAAGTCTCAAATTTTGCAGAACCAACAATATTTATGTACAGCAAAGATACAATTCAGTGAAGTGCTATCCGCTATCTATTCGCAAACCATGTGAATTTTTTACTTATTTATTTTGTATAGTTCTCTTCGTCAAATTTGCGAAAAAATTACGTTGTTTGAAAAAAGCTTTTACCATCACAGCCAGATTTTAGATGTTTATGCCCAAAAACAATAATTGGTTTTACCCGAATACTACTGTCAGAATTTGAATCTGTAACAATCTTTGTAGACTACATTTTGCGCTCTCGTCTAGTCGGTTACTTTACAGTTCAAATACATATTCAACAAAACTGAAGAATAAATAATCAGAGTTACGCGCTACTGTCTTTTAAATCATTCGCGAGTGTATGATTATTTCTCGTTTCATTTAAGAGTATGTCCCTTGTTTAAATACATTCTGACTCACTCACAGCCATCAAACACGCTGGATGCAGGGCGCTAAATTAAAATTATAATTCAAATCTCAACAACGAAGCTGTTTTCGGCTGCGGTTTTTGTTCAGAAACGGCAATTTAAAATAAACCACCCGGCATTAAAATGATCGTAAAACATTTTTAATTTTCATATTTTAAATTATTACAATAAATATTTCGTCCCGACCACTGTTTGCTGTTCAAACAAAAAACGAATTAAATGAGGGGAACTGTTACCGTGACTGAGCACTATTTGTTTGAAAGAGTTGCCTAAAGTTAAAAGTTTTGTTTACAAAAGCATTACTTACAGAGCCAAAAGAATTACGAGCTCAGATAAAAAAATGCGTAAGTCCAGTTGTTTACAGAACGCAGCTGGTTAATTTAGAAGGCAAAAATGCTGGTGTTGAATTAAAATCAGGATGACATTTACTTAATTCGGAATCAGTCGCGGCATTATGGAATTCTCTTTATTGTCTATATGAGACTTGCCATGATAGTCTGGGTTTTCATGTTAGCAAAAACTGAGAACAGCCCATGGATGACTAAGCAAATATATGGTTTTTTTTTTTTTTTAAATCAGTAACATTTTTAGTCAGTCAATTTTTAAATTTGTTAGTCGTTTGTATAAAACGAAGTGCATTAGAATTCCTTTTGAGCAGTAAAACGAAAATAGGTTTTTGTTTTGATTTCATTTTGTGAAATTTCTTCCTCTTTTAGATGTGGGTTATTTGCTACCGATGGAAAATAACTGTATACTTTTTATTATTTCTTTTATTGCCAGTATTTCGTAGATGAAACTATCTGTTTGATGTTATTTCATTAAAAAAATCGCAATGTGCAAAAGCAGATGCGTGGGAAAATTGCACTTAAGAATCGTAGATGGAAAACTGGAAAGTAGGTTTATAGGGAAACTGTCATCGGGACAAATATTTAAATTAATTAATTAAATCTGGAAGTCCACAATTACTTTTAGTAAGTGAAGTTATACTATTTTCATGTTTTTTCAACCCATTACCTTATTAATTTTATAGTTATTTTTCACTGGCAATTTGCGTTTGATAAACACCTCATAGGCGAAAGTACACTGAAAACTTATAAGCAGAAAACGCATGACTTGTGTTAAAATATTTGACTGAAACGACTTTTGTTATTCATTAAATATAAAAATTTGGATAGTAGAATCTCGATATGAACACCATTGGGTTCTATTTGTACAATGTCGTCTCTGCCATAGTTTCTTGTCTTTCCGTTTGGTGGTTCAGTATCACTCGGCATTCTGATGATGAAATCTGATGATGGGATCTTACTGCCTGGCAATTGAGGTATATTCCTAAATAACATGTTTGATGAACGCCATAAAACATATAAGCTCTCCGTTGTTCAGATCTGTTGGCTTCTGATATTGGCGGAGGTTGAGCTCTAAGCCAGCCCTCTACTTCTCGACCCATGCATGGGAATGGGTACAGCCATACAAATGGTTTGGCCACCTTAGCTCCTTGCAGCTATATCGTTTGTCATTTGTTCGGAGGTTGAGTTTCCGTGGCAGAATGATTTGGAAGATTATTTCCTAGAGAAATTCCTTGGCTTACTGCGAGTTGAATATCGCTTCGAGTTATCGACTGGCCTAATGTGTAATGATTGTTGAATGCGTAGCGAAGTTTCTTGCACTTCGTTACTTCAGAGAGAATGTCAAAGGAACATACCCATCAAGACACATGATGAGAGAGGCATTTAAGAATTACAATCACGGCCATTTGGTAGTAGTAAGTTCTTTTTGAACAGGATATACGGATTGTTGGAGGAACTTATGTTGACCACGTCGTTTTTGACAAGAAATTGTATGGAGATAAGGATCCTGACAAGTGGACAGTCATTTCTATTGCAAATAAGCCGTAATGTAGACGTAGCCTCTGCAAGTATTTACTTCGATTCTCTTGTCAGCTGCCGCGTCAAAGTTAAACCTCACACTCAAGCTGCTTATCGATATTCAGTCCGTTATCTCGAAGCGATCGGCGAGACTTAGGAATTTCGCGCATGGTGAAATGATTTTGCATAGTAAGTAGAAGGCGTGGGACATGAATTAATCATTATCTTGTCGCGTCTGTCAACGCAAGTTTGGAACTGCTCCTTCCGCAAATACTTCTTGAAGTTCCCACTGGAGAAGCAATGCGTCGCGTTGAAAAGAAATGATGCGCGAAATTGTTTTTGATAAGATTTCATTCTGGACCATATCGGCAAAAGTTTAAGCGCATAACTTAGATAATTCTACAAGTTATTTGCTGCACTGGAGCATTTATATGTTGACAAACAACACGTCTTTTTGCTGTATACTAGCGGAGTTCCCGGCGTTGCCTAGTATATTTGGCGTAGATTTACCTGTTCGCTATTTTTATTCCCGTAATGAGAAACATTTGTACAAAGACTCATAAAATTCAAGCCAACTTTTTTTCGGAAGTAAAGCAAAGCTAGATCCACGCGCCCCCTTTAAGAATCGGGTGGGTTGAAGTTTATTTGCAATTACGCTATTTTTATTCTTCCGAAAAGATTCATGTGTATCAAGCTTTATTAATTTGGTTAAGAAATTGCATTACTACATTGCTAAACAACGCTACATTATTTTAGAAACTCACATCTAATTCAATTGCGATTGTGAATAGATATACTTTTTGCTCGAAGCGTCAGATACTTTAACTCCGCATATGCAGCGTTTTATACAGATATGAAAAGTGAGTCCAGAATAATATCATGGTAAATAAATGATTTTATTCGAACAGAAGACTAATGATGATTACCAGAGACAACGTAGTTGTAGGCCTACTGCCAGAGATCGTGCTTAAAGAAAATTTCTGTTGTTTTTACGGCTATCTATGGCGTTTAAAAATTGAATATCCCTACTTAAAGGAAAGAATACTTCAACGTACGGCTATCTATGGCATTTAAAAATTGAATATCCCGAATTAAAGGAAAGAATACTTCAAGTTTTGTTTAATGTGCAAAATAGTTATTATTGAAAAGGCTATGGTCAGAGACACTGTATTTATGTGTTTAGTGCGAAGCATGCTGCTTGTAGTGGTTCCCTCTGTGGTATTCCTCACTATACGTTCAGAATTTCATTTAATGTTCCGGCGTTATGTAACGTAGAAGCATACGACATACCAAACAACTGAGTTGAGATTCTAAGCTTTAAAACGGTGAAAATCCAATCGAAATCTTCTGCGTAGATTTCGATTTTTTCTGGTACCAATATACCCAGTTTTCGTTTTATAGACATAGATGAATGTTAGTATCACCAGCTATCTACTAGAAAGAACAGAAAAGTATATGAATACAGGTTATGAGTACAGGTTTTCCAGGGATTATAATTTTCAGGAAAGCAGATAGAAAGAACGTCAATTAATGCCGTTTAGAACATTACTAAGAGAGGCAATGAAAGTGGCTGAATTGGAATGATTATCGCTGTAAAAGGTGAATCCGTCTTCCTGCTTTTATTTTATCTGAAGTTATTTACGAGAAAAATTCTAAACTAACGGTCACTGTGTTTAGGAGTATATTCAGTACCTGTTAAGATGGTGTGAGGGTACTAAAATTAATTTAATGTGTCGCGAAACTCTGTGTGTTGTAGACAGTTGACTAGCCACTGCCACTTTATACGACATCAACAATTGGGCGAACATTATAGCTAACGAAAAAACAAATCTAAGAGTTTTTGAAATGCTTAGCTGTTCGTAAGTAAAGAAACAATCATTACGTTTAAAACTTGTTGTTTGAATTGTTCTGCACACTCTCATTACATTATCTTCCTGTAACCGGAAATATACTGCTCAAAACTAGACCGTTATTTGGCTCACTCCCCTTATTGTAAGCAGTCGTAAACTTAGTATTCTTTGAAACCGATGAATTTCGCGATTACTAGTTTCGTCATCTAGCTTCAAACAATTAATGAACGGAGGAATTCCCTTAGCACATTAACTAGGCTGGCCGGTGCTAGAGTTTTGACGAAATTAAAATTTAAAAATAAACTATACTCTCAGAAAAATGTTTCGAAAAGCATCCTCAGTTACACACTACCAGGAAATTCTTTATTGAATGATCTGAGCAACTTAGAATACGGGTAATGTCTCAGCGATTTGTTGATGACATTTTCATGTCAGCATACAACGATGAGCATGCATGAACAGAATACTTTATGGTGAATATAAAATATAAATTCGATCAAGACAAAAGTCTTGAAATAACAGTAGATCAAATATAAAAACATGGTCAAGTGCAACTGGACAAGTAAATGAGTTCTGTTATTTACGAAGTGAAATTACAGCTGATGGGCGGAGTCAGAACCAGAATAATAGTAGCGAAAAATTTTTAATGTCAAACATTTACTTAAGATTCATGAAGAAGTTTCTGAAATTGTATGCAAGGATTGTATCAACGGATGCCAGCGTTAAACGAACTTTTGAAAACTCAAGATGTTTAGTTATTTAGTATTAGTGGGTAACAGTTTTTACTAACAGGTTGATAATTTACAGTGTGTAGTAATAATAGTTAATTATTTGTACCATTTTCGTTGTATATAAGATTAGTGTTTATTTTACAAAATTATGTCTAGAATACATTTTATTACAGTATTAAGGAATAACGGTTCGTTGTAGATCCTAGAGAACGAACCATCTGAATGTACAGAAAAATAAATAAATAAATATTGCAAGGAGGACAGGTATTTATGAAAGTGAGGTTAGACTATAGGAATATCAAAAAAACAAATAAAAACTGCTGCATTGGAAATGTGGTGTTACAGAAAGATGATAGAAATTAACTGGATAGATAAACTACGAAACGAACGTATACTGAAAATGATGAGTAAAGAAGGACAGAAGTTTATGGAAGAGTCTCACAGAAATAACAGACAGGATAGTGGATTTCAAGACATACTGGATTTGTTAATTTATTAGTTGAGGAAACAGTTAAAAGAAAGCACTGTAATGGAAGACAAAGATTAGAATATATGAAGCAGATAATTGAGGATGATTGGGATATTAACCTGGAGAGGTTATGTCAAGATAGGAATAGATGGAGGACTGGATCCAAACTAATAAATAGCAGAAGTACTGATCTTAACTAACAATTACAAATTTCCGAATTTTACGTAAATTTGAAGAGAGCATCTGCTATCTATTTGACTTTTCAGTCGCACTGTCAACAGATCTCTGACAATCGTTATTTAAAGGTGCTACGACGAAGCTTGGGGAAGCTTTAAACTCAAATGTAAATTACTATACTGGTATAAAAGTTTTACTCAGCGATTGCATTACAACGTCCTCGTTATTCCACATTTCCATGTTGTCTTTCCGCCTGGAGGATGCAGTTATCTCTTAGATGACGGCTACTCGTGTGTGTTTTGCATAATGCTGAGGTAGCGGAGTCGGCTGCTGCGGTATTGTTTCGCTTAGGCGCAGTATTCCCAGCTGGTGCTGTTACGGTAGCCATTAAGTTTTGTCGTCTGCCATTCAAGCTGAGAGGCAATTAAAGTGCGCCTTACACTGGGCTGCCACGCAGCACAACAGGTGAGGGAGAACACGGCTGCTGCTACAGGCCCGTCAAGCAGATACGTTTGTTTATATTTCTCTTCTGTCCCTTTCCTCATTCCAAAAATTTGCGTTATCCACGGAATCAATGTTTAAGTGAGTGTTTTTTTTCTTGCAAGGTTTTAAGAAGCGTATTAGACGTAGTTTCCGTACGTTGCTTGTGCTCTACCGAACGTGATGGTATACGCTCTGGCCTCCCATTAGGAAGAACGAGGTTTCAAATCCCCATCCGGTCATCCAGATTTTGGTTTGCCGTGTTTTACAGAAATCATTCCAGGCAAATGCAAGGTTGTTTCCTTCAAAAGGGCATGACCGAATCCCTTCCTGTTCATTCATTGCCCTCAGTGCTTTCCCACATCTAATGACCTCGACAAGGCATAAAGCCACAAGGAAAAAAAAATGATCCACGATGAACATTCGCATTTAAATTAGAAACTAAATTTAGCCACAAGTAGACCAAATACACTCTACGGAACTGTGACTTTTTCCGTCTATTTTCCACGGCATTTTAAAACATTTAAGCATTATAATCTTGAAGCCAACAACGCGTAAGTATATTTCATTGTACTCGTATTTTCTGTTCATATAAACTGTCAGTTGCATTTAAAGTAGCACTGACGGATTCAAATGATATTTGTTATGAGTTTTTTTAATTTATTTTTAGTTTTTTTTTTTTTTAAAAAATAAGTTTTTTTACGAGGTCATTAGTGGCGGATGGGAATGGGGATTAGGAACGAGAAGGAATTCACCAATGCCCTTTTCGAAGGAAGCATCGCCTGGAGTGATTTGGGGAAACCATGGAAAACCCAAATCTGGATGACCGGACTGGGATTCGAACCGGCTACTCCAGAATGCGAGGCCAAAGAGTTAACCGCTCACCCACCAGGCTGAGTATGGTTATGAGTCATTTCATTCATCCACAATTACAGGGGTGTTGTGATGTATTTAACAACGTTGGAATCGTTCAACTGAACCTTCAGTTATTGTAAAGTTTCTCGATGTTTCTGCGGAAAGCTGCATTCTAACGGACTTAAAAGACTGAAAACATTAATTTCTACACCACTCGCACACCATGAATCATGAAGTCAGTGTGCCTGGATAATTTTCAGATGTTACAAACTTGCTCTAGGATATCCGGTTCTCTTTAGTGATGTAAACATATGCTCGGTTCATCTTGAGGATCTAATTGTTAACCACTCCATTCATCATTTATTTTAGTGATTTGCTGAGTCAAAGACTCTGTTGTATTTTTGGTATATCTTCGGCCATGTAGACTAACAATACATCGTGAGACCAACGTAAAGAGAAGGATAGTGACGAGTTGTCATTTACTCGTTTATACAGAAGTAACTGTAGCATGTCACGTAGCGTAATCAAGTTATACTTCGGTGGGAACATAATCATTTGGTAAACTAAAGTAATCAGCAGATAATTAATTACTAAGAGATGGTAGCCGAACGTATCGTTCAATGACCACCGTACAGGGTCTAATTAAAACCTTATCCGACGAGATTCTGAAGTTTGCCTTCGGAACAAGAACAATTACTAACCATGAGGAATATTTGAAGACTTGAATAATGCTCCATTAAAAATGAAAAATAAAATTACCAACGCCTCTGCTACCATAATTCCCCATGAAGTAATACAAATGTATTTTTCACATAATTTTATCTCTGATCTTATTTTCAGAAGATTTTAAGAAACAATAATAATACATAAAAACTAGCCAAATAGCGTTCAAATTTTTGGTATTCTTGAGATTAAATAGTCTGGTCTATGAAAACTTGGTTTCTATGCTTCGTACATGGTATATGAATAGCTCAGATTTTTTAAAACCGTTTTTGCAATGTAGTAACATGAGTGAGCCTCTAGAAGACTCTTGGCCAGGTTGAAGCACTCGACTGGATTATACCTCAGCTTGATTTCGGAGAAATCATTATGCGCGAAATGGACCGACACCATTTTGAAAAACTTATTTCAGCGTTCTTCAGTATGTAATAAATATGCCCTGAAATATTCAGGAATAATATGAGACGGCACTTAAAACTAACCTACCTAAAAGTTTACCTCTTAATCAATCTTTAACTCGTTTTAGAAATTCATTAACAAAAAATAAGCATCTAAAATAAAAGTACGGTGAAGTATTTTGCGTGTAACATGAACCTGGAATAATACCAACGATTAATTGGTGGAGTGTTGTCCACACATGTGTGCTTCTGCCTCCCTCGATGCTAGACAGCAGCTACTCACTGCTGTATAGCTGAGAATGCCCTCTCGCTCTCAAGCGGAGGCAGGCCACCGACCCACCTGTCCACAATTCACGCCTATATGTCACTTCCTGCGACCGCCACAATATAAATTCTTATGTCAACTAAACTTCAAATAAAAGATTTATGGAATTCATTTCGATGCACATAAAACAAAGAAACGTACCCATCAATCATTTCTTCCACTAGAAGCGGATGTGAAATTTATGATTAGAGTCTCTTGTTTAGACAAACATATCAGAGAAAAAGAATCAAGACAAATGTTGATCATGATCATTTGTATATAGTCCAAGATCCAGCTGCATGATTTCTACTTCCATCTGTTTTTTGATTGAAATGCAAATTTTATGTATAATTATTAACAGCAAAATACGGTTCTGCCGAGTTTCCTATCTAAAAATGTCCGCAAGTACTTTTAATTAAAATTTTATTAATTATTACTTTTTTAAATTAGTTCAGTTTTTTAAAAAAAACTATAATTCATTTCAAAAAGGGAAATGTAAAGAACTTCAAAAGTTTGGGTTTCTTACGTAAAAATGGCCACAAGTACGGACTGTCAGCTGTTATGTCTGATGGATGGTGAAACGTGCTAACTCTCTCTCCTTTTTTTTTTTTACTTATGGCTATATGCCTCTTCGACGGATAAGGTCTTTAGGGGCGGGATGGGACTGGGACAAGGAACTGGAAGGAATTCAGCCATGGCCTTTTTGAAGGAAGCATCCCGACATTCGCCTGGAGTGATTTGGGGAAAGTATGGTAAACCCAAAGTGGATGCCCGGACGGGGATTCGAACCCGCGACCTCCCGAATGCGAGGCCAGAGCGTTAACACTCACCCACCACGCTCTGTCAAACTTTCTCTCACTCTTATTTTTAACAGCTGTCAACCCCTACTTACGGCCACTTCTACGTAGGCAGCCCAAACGTTTTAAGTTATTTAAATATCACTATTGTAAATTAATTATAATTTAAAAAAAACAAGTTCACGAAATTTTTTGAAAAATTAATTAATGAAATTTTTATTAAAAGTACTTGCAGCCTTATCTTGATAGGAAACCCGACAGAACTGTATTCTGCTATTAATAACAATACATAAAAATTGCATTTCAATTAACAAACAGAAGATCGTACAAGTCTTGCACCCGGATCTCGGACAATTAGAGGCAACATCTAAATAGCTGAAGAGATACACTCGTTCCATCGAGAACTGAAGCTATGTTCAAATCTACAAGTACTTCGTATGCATAAAGTGAAGTGAGAAAAGGTATACGGTTTGCGACCCCGGCAGTATAGCTGTGAGCGTTAACACGCCACAGCAATGAACAGGGGAGGTACAATGGGACCAGGATCAAGTTATGGTCCCCGCATGCCGGCCGCCCTGACTAAGGTTTTTAGACGGTTTCCCGCAGTCATCTAGGCGAACGCCTAATCTCCATCTCATAAACTTCAGTTTTCACAGACAAAAATACACTTATCATACAGAACACAAGTCATACGTTTCGCAGACAGGTGACAGTCTGCCAATGGTTAAATACTCCGTATCTTACAAATCTGGTTCTAAATTCTGGCAGTGCACATGATTCACACTAGCCGCCTGTGTAAACACGTGGCCGGTGTTCACTTTGCCCTCTGTGGCCTTACACATTGAGATGTGCTGCCCCATAGTGTTGCTTACCTCTCTACTCCTCTTCGGAGCGCTTGCCCCACATGGAGGAGATGCGGTTCCAGTTGGAGGGTCCTGATCGCTTGCCCCACAGGCCCTTCAGGTTGGTCCAGCCTGGCTCACGCTTACCCCACGAGCCTGCAACAAACAGAAACTCAATCTCACACATACTTCATCTACACTAATATTATATATGCGAAAGTAACTCTGTCTTTTTGTTTGTTACGTTTTCACCTCTAAATGACCAAACAGATCTTGATTAATGTTGACAAAAATATACTATGTATCATTAGGAAGGAAGTAGGGTACTTTTTTCGTGATAAATAACGTATTTTGTAATAATATTTTGAAAAATAACCAAATGTGACAGACAGACGGATAGCGTGTCTAATGTTATATCGGTCACTGAGGCCTTGTTCTCGCGCAGTCATTTTGTGTATGATTGTGTAAAAGAACATCAAATAATGAAACAGAGGAACAAATAACTGAAGAAATGATGTAGATAAGTGCAAGGCGAAATAGCAAAGCATCTATCAGTGGACAGTGTTATAGAGATTGCACAAGTTACCACATATTCCACAGAGTTCCTTAACTCTTTGAAGTTGCCATTAACGCTTCTTACAAATTAATATTAAAAGTTGGGGTTCCCATACTACTGATGCGAAACCTCGATACACCGCGACTGCGCACTGGACACGCCTACACGTAACACAATGCCGGTGCAAAGTAATAAAAGCTGAGATGGAATGGCAAAAGTTGATGATGTGTTGATTCCTCGAATCCAAATAATTCCGGAACATCCCCCCTTAATTAGCTGCTGTTTTTAAACATGTTAAAAATTGGTTCTGTTCATGACACAGGTTCAGTGGTAGAATGGTATGTTATCCCGTCTCCATGTTTTTGGGACACCTTTTACTTAACTCAATTCTAGCAATTAAGTTCTAGGGCCACACATGCAAAGTCGCAGGTAACAGAGATCCATGCCAAAGATATTACATAATTCCCACACATAAATCTGAACCGAATTGTTGGCCATTTATTCAGAGATATTATAATCCTTCTTTTACAAGACTTAAAATTAGAGACGTGATTATATGAAACACGAAAAGCTTGAAAAATGCACGAAAAATGATTAGAATATGCATAAAAAGTGTCAACACATGCAGCATTATCTTTATATATAAGATGAATGTATGTTTGTTTGTTGGTTTGTTTGTTCTTCATACAAATCCACAGTTTTCATCTGATCTCGATGAAACTTTGCACACTTATCCTTTGAAACAAGGAGAAAAATACTGTCTACTTTTGGTTGAAAAATTATCTGTATAAATAACACATGTTGTCTCCTAACTTCGAAATACGGCGATAGGCAGACACGTTGAATGTGGACGTCTCCAGACCGTGTTTCCTTGGAGTGAACTGGCAGCTCAATGGCTAAAGAGCTTGCTTACGAACGTCATGGTCTCCGGTTCAAATCTCCGTAAAGGCTAAGATTTTAAAAAATTGTTTTTCATCGTAAGAGTCAGGCCTGGGCCGTACGTAGGTTATTTGGATTGAATGTTAAACTGTAGATTTATAAAGTTAGGGGTGCAATGCTAGGCAAATGGTAGGTAGTCTTGCAATTTTGTAGGTGTACCCTTTTTTACGTTATGATGATCCCTCAGGTGTTGTTCGCAGTCAGTGTGTGAGTGTGAACCACAATAATACTAATATAAATACGGAAGTAAGTCTCTGTCTTTTGTTACGTTTTGACGACTATATGGCTATATCGTTGTGATGGAATTTTATAAGGAAAGCTGTATGAAGGGCACAGGATATTTTTTCCAGTATGATTAACAGTTGCAGTCACGAAATTTTGAAATCTTATCGAATAGTGACAGAAATATGTTGGAAATTGATTCTCTTCAAGAGGCAGGTTAGACGGTAGAATGATATAGTGATAGCTTTCCTGTCATATTATGCCGACTCGATATTGTTTGGGACCAATCCTTCGTTACAAACAACTTTTATATTTAATTCTGGCAAAAAAATTCTTAATCCACGCGTACGAAGTCGCGGGTACGAGGCTAGTATAATATAAAAATAGTAAATTTTAGATTTTTTATTTCAAAATCAGCAAGCAATTAGTAAGTAGATGAATAACATATTCATAAATTCGGTGGTTAACAATTATTTAACTTTTTTTTTTACTTTTTTAAATGTAAACAATTGGTTACTGTTCCAAATATTCAATAGTAAGATTGTTTCTTCGATCTCTCTAAATATTTTTATAAATGGATATGAACCGTTCAACATTCACTGATGTAACTGGGCAGTATTTGAAATTGGGTGCTGTGTTAGCAGTCATTGTTTCTGGAAAAAGTTCACCCGTCCCATTACTAAAACTACCAATTTGACACAAAGCTCAAAACTTGGGTTACTGTTCAAATATTTTCAAACTTCACTTTAAATTTACACAGGAATACCTCTGGCAATGCGGATTTTATTCATTAACTGAATAGATTCAGTCAACGTCAAACCTTGAGTTTCAAACTTTTTAATACTCCC
>JARYHS010012519.1:191723590-191876301 GCA_031002005.1 Vandiemenella viatica
ACTATGGATTATTCCACTGACACGAAACTAACATCGTCAGCTCTCCTTTATGTGAATGAGACAGTGACACTAGGAAGCATCCTCGCACTTATTTACCTGTTGTTGTCGTTATTGGGTTTTAGGGCGCATCGACAGCGAGATAATTAG
The DNA here is from genome assembly GCA_031002005.1 of Vandiemenella viatica. Taxonomy (NCBI): domain Eukaryota; kingdom Metazoa; phylum Arthropoda; class Insecta; order Orthoptera; family Morabidae; genus Vandiemenella; species Vandiemenella viatica. The sequence goes on from JARYHS010012519.1 coordinate 191,723,738, forward strand.
CGCCCTAGCACTTATGGACTTACTAAGGCAAAGCGTGATTAAAAACATAGCTGCCAGAGGGTAATCTTCGATTTCGATGAATCTTATATATTTTGTAGTGTAGTATCCGCTTAGTTACATGTTTAAAGTAACGCTCTGACTTCACATTCTGGACGACTTGGGTTTGAATCCCCGTCCGGCCATCAACATTTCCATGGTTTTCAGAAATCACTCCAAATGAATTCCGGAATGATTCCTGCAAAAGACCAAATTCCTTGCCTCCAGTCCTTCCCCGCCTCTGATTTCCTATATAGTTTTAAAAAATCGTACATCACTATAGCTCACGCATGTTCCGAGAATATGTTATTATCCAATCCCTTTTAATTCAGTATTCCAGGAAGAAAACTCTTTTGCAGATTGAAACGTGTTATGAAGAAGCAATTTTTCAGTCTGGATTTTATTAATTATTTTCATTTCTTGTGGTAGGACACTGAATAAAGAAGATGAACTTAGTTTTATCACTTACTGTACCCTGAAAATGATTTGTAAACCTTATGTTTTGATGTTCTATTAGTCCGTAGTGTTGCTAGACTGGAGCCAGGCTGCCGAAGAACACATTTAACAAGTAAAGCAGAGGAAATAAACATCATCCAAATGATAATGCTGAGATAATGATCAAAAACTAACTGGACTATTAAAAAATTATATTCAGTAATATGTCTTTTTGAACCAATGTTTTCTTCTTTGAAATCACAGTAATCAATAAATTGACTATCTCATTGGAGGGTAAAGTTATGATTTAAACATTCCTATAAGTGAAACCCAATTAAACCCAATTTATTAATAAATAATAATGTTCTTGCAAGTAGTTCTTAAATCTGACATCAGAAACTTTGATTTTGCAAGAGAACACATAACTTAGTTGCGAATTTACGCAAAGCATTTCAATTTACTTGCGAGGCACGTGGAAAACGTTGAATTACAGAATTCTTTACAACGGTCGTGAATTAGTCGTATTTTCTCTTCGATTGCTAACCATATATTACTTCACTTTTTTTTTTTTTTTTTTTAATCTTAGCATTTGGTTTAGCAACGTTTAACACGAATGTCTATACATTCCGGAAGTAATATTCCTGAGATAATATGATTAATTTTTGGTGGAAGTTTTGGCTTTTAATTGATGATTTTTTCTGAGAGAATAATTATTCGAATTATATCGAATTAAAAGAAAGAATACTTAAAGTTTTGTTTAGTGTGCAAAATAGTTATTACTATAAGTTATCTTATTGCTTTAATTAAAGGCTATGGTCAGAGATATTGTGTTGTGTGTTTAGTGCGGAGTATGCGGCATCTAGTGATTCCTCCTGTGGAATTTCTCACCATACGTTCAGAATTTCATTTAATGCTCCTACATTATTTAACGTTGAAACATAAGACATGCCAGAAAAGGAATTAAGACAGTGAAAACTCCATCGAAATCTGCCCCGTAGTTTCCGAGTTTTTATACGACCAATATGTCCGATTTTCGTTTTATAGATAGATAGATAAACGTGTTGGCTATATACTGTACAAGAGTATGCATGTGATAGTTCAAGAAGACTATTTTCTATCTTCATTGGCATTAACGTAATTTACGTATGGCCTGTTGCGTCGAGTTAATCAGATTATTTTGCGTGGTTTGGGCCGTTGGTCACACCTGTTGCGCGGTCAGCTGACTGACCTTGCTTCTTTGATGTGGAGCATACCGGAGTAGTGATGATCCGATACAAGTAAATACGTGTAAGTACTCGATACTTTGTTTCGATACCGAGTACTTTTCGTATTTGAATTAATTCATTCGATACTTACTCGGTATCGGAAGAAAAGTACTTGTATCGAATCCAAAGTATCGAAATGCACCCGGTGTTAAATTCTAAATGCATCATCCCTGTTGCGACACTCAGTCGCGCCTGCGGAAACTAATTTCCGCTGACGTAAAGTTGTTAGCATCGAAAATCAAACAAAATCAGTCTTAGAATAGGCAATCTAATCTCAAAGAGTTTGTTTTAAGTCCCTAATTCATTGTAATAAAGTTGTATTTGGCGCGCATTTCGCTATGCCTGGCCAATGGTCGCTCCCGCGCAGCCCCACACAAAAACTAAAAGGTATGGTTCATATGCAACTAAGTAGCCCTTGTGAATCGGAAGAATATGCTGCTTCATCTAGCGTTTCACAGGAATATCACTTCTGGAAACATCACAAAGAAAAAGAAAACGCAAACAAACTCTCTACTTGTCAGACACTGTAATGTCTCTAAAAAGCAATTCATTTACAGAATGGGAGGAAATGATACTTGTATTTCCTTGTCTGTATAAATACGCACAACAGTATCTTATTGTTGTAGCAACGTCAGTATTGAGTGAATGTTTGTTTTCTAATGTGGGTGAAACAATGACAAACAAAAGAAACAAGCTGTCCCCAAAATATTTGGAACAATTGTTTTTTTTGGGAAACTTTCCAAAAGCGAACTTTTATTGTTTAAAAGTGTTAAAACTATAATAAATAAATATTTAAAGATAAGACAAAACTTTCAAAGTATGCTTACGATGTGACCTTTATCATAATTTTAGTAAATAAATTAAAGTGTTTACTGAGTGTTATTTGATTTTATTACACTAGGCAAATAAAATAAATTATTTAGCAACATGTCACATACCTTTTTATATTTCGACATTAATTTAAGAAAAGTATCGATATGAGTAAGTATCGATACTTTTACAGTACTAATATGAGTAAGTATCGTAAGACAATTTGAGTACTACTCATTTGAGTAGGTATCGATACTTTGACGGTATCGGAACATCACTATACCGGAGGCCAATGTCGCCTCCGCGCTAGCAAACATGGCGGTCAAGGAGACCTGGACCCGACGCACGGGAATTAACTCGATTTCGGTGAAATCAGCGGCCGTTCAGTTTCCAACTCTGGAAGCAACGTTATTTAAGTTACTAATATTATTGGCAGAACCTTCGGTCGTAATAGCAAGTGAATATTTGAAATGTTATGTTGTTGCTGAATAATTCGCTGATTATGATGCATTAAGCATTTGCTATTTTTTTTTTCTACGTGTGCACTTCTCTCAATAATAAATACAGTAAATTGAATGTGTAAATAAATTTTTAGCTCGCAATAAATATTTGACGTTCTTAATTAGAGCTTTCCTGCTCGAAACCTCGAGGCCTTTCGAGCAGAGAGAGGATCGAGGCAAATAATAAAAAGGAATTTTACTATGACCCTTTGATGAAATCATTCTACCTTTAACCTGCCGTAATGTCGGAAAACCATGGAATACAGTAATATTTATTTTTTTTAAAAAAATTAAATTAAATTGCATTTCCCCATACACAGTAATCTGAATCGCCGAGCCGAAAATCGAACCTGAGTTCTTGCCAGGTCTGATCGTTACCGCTCAGATTCTGTAAATTTCCAGGGCTATTCAAAAAGAAAGATTTTGTTATTTCTATTTCGCACAAACTATACGTAACACGCATCATTGGATAGTGAAAGTTTCAGTTTGTACCAGATTCGTGAGAAATAAAAATGCAAAGTCTGCTTCTTCTTCAATAACCCCCATATGAATTTTCGACTGGATTTACACATGTCTCAGAAGTATGTCTGAACAGTGTTTAGGGAGGGGTTTATGCGATTAAATCTTTCCTCTTGGAAAAGAACGATTGTATTTATATACAAGCATGAAATAGGCAGCGTTTTACAATGTGCGAAAGATGTCTCAAGCTTAGCTCAAGACGCATGAATGTTAGTAAACGCGTGCTTGGTGCTGTGTCTCGGCGGTCTGAAACTCAAGGAATAAAGGTATTCATCCAAGATTATAGCTACTGTTCCAGTGGAGAGAAGTTTTTGGTTATTAAGCACCACTCTCGTACATGTCACAGTCATTATGGAACCGTCTGAAGGATTACGAGAATCGTGATCTGATTCACTGAGAAAGTTCAGTGTGGATGCAAACACTTGAATAGGAGAGACTTTGGAAGAAGACGAAGAGTTTATTAAACGGTGTGAGATGAAAAAAGAAGTTTGTTGGATCTTCAACATGACGCACGGCAGCATACGTAGAGTTTACCTTCCTAGAACTGCGATTTAGGGCGCACATGCTCTTGAGTCGGACGCGTTGACCGTGACTCGTTCCTCTCCAAATCGACCGCTTATGTAATACAGAGAACTTTAATTTCGATGTGGCGCAGGTGTCGAAGCACACAGAATCCCAGGTCAATCAGTTTTGAACCAAATGGATACCTACCCATCTCATTTGCAAATATTGTTTTGAAGACTTCTCGAATGATATGACTATATGGAAGAATGCAAATGAGAGTTACGTGGACTCATAACTAGGTATGATTCATCAGATGTTGCCTACGAGAAGCGATAAACACTGTTTTGATTTCCTGTTTCTAATATGATAATGAACTTTTTTTTTTTAACCAGCTACAAATAGTTGTTTTCAATTGTTAACAATGGCGAGACCTATTTCGAGATTTAACTTTGATATTGTTCATTTATGCCTCTGGGAACCACAAACAGCGTGAATGTTAACTAGATTTTAACATACTTATTCTTTTTTTGAGGAATATTTAAAGGTAACAAAAGGTAAAAATCGAATACTTTTCTCTAGAAAAGTAAGGACGGAATGTTTAGTATAAATCACTATGAAAAAAAGTGGAATAAAACTAAAAATATGAACCTACTTATAGGACATCTAAACTTATTGTGCAGTAGATTTACAACTAAAGAAAACGGTTTTGTTGGAGCAGAAATACTTCCTAGTTAGTACCGTTTACTGAATTTTAAGCCTTTTAAATTTCGATGAGAATAATTGTTTTAGATGTGCCAGATTGTGACGGCGAAGAACAAAGAAAACATTATCAACTACGATTGTAAGCCGTTAATCTATCTTGCTCAACAAAGGAAGAAACGTCGTCGAAATTGTACTTGCAGTCTCTGAAAACGCGAAAATCTGCTTTGACTCCAAAAAATGAAATTCTCGCTTTAGAAACGTACCAATTCAAGTTACCTCGATGAATAACAAAAGATTTTTCCTCCTGTTATGTCAAGGGGTGTTACTAAAGTGCAGCTGAATACATGATGTAGTTCTTATCTTTCTATCGGGACGTTTTCATTCGAAATGCTACTTTTCATTTTGCGCGAAATCTACTACATTGGCGAACAACCGGTATCCCGGACAGCAAAGCTTTCCCCTCCGATTAACCAACGACTGGGACATAAATACCATCACCAACAAACATTTTTTTTTTCTGTCTCCCTCTCTCGCCTTTGGTAAATCAGTGAGACTTGGTAGCTTGTAACCAAAATAAATGCTCTCGACGAAAAGGAAAAAGGACCGGAAATTCCCAACTAAAACAAAGCGTCTACGAAGTAGAAGCAAAAATTTACATCTGAAGATATTGCTTTTGCTAGATATGAACAAAAACAAAATCCACAGAGGCAAATTTTTGTTTTTGCTAGAAATGAACAAAATTATGGGAGAAAGAATATTGTTGAAAAAACTATCCCGGGTAACACGCCAATACGTCGGAACCTATTAAAATTGTCCTATCGGTCTTAAGTTTAGTACATACATTCCTTGGGCGATAATATTTGATTTAAAGTGTATAACGTAAGCTTCGAATGCGTGAAAATGAGGAAAAATCACTTCAAATGTGGGTAGAAGCACACATGTTATTAAGCAAGAAATACACGTTATTACATATCGATATTTTTTCTGTGTGTTTCTTACTCTAAATTCTTGGTCCAGGCTGCATTTCAACCTAACCACAACTGCTATTAGCAAAAAATAAAACTAACTTAATGGTGTGTATCAAACATTCGTTACGGTAGACGCCATGTTTTTCCCTGTAAGGTAGGCTGCCATGCAATATATCTTAGCACCGAAGAACAATGTCAGCCCGCACAGAGAAATTTTACATGATTTTCTACTTATTATGTATCTGTAATTTGCATGTGGAAAGCAGTTTTTATTCAATAATGAAGACTTAAAAACACGTGGAATAAATGTCAACAACTATTAACATGTATTTCTTGCGTAATGCATCTACCCACATTTAGAGTGATTTTTCCTCATTTCTACATATTCGAAACTTTAAATCAAATAATACCGCCTAAGGAATGTGTGTACCAAATTTCAGACCGACAGGATAATATTTGTAGGTTCCGACGTATTGGAGTGGAGCCCCATCCCGTATCTATTCTCAATACATATTATGGTACAAATTTTCGAGATAAGATATTTTTTAATATTCTTTTCCTATAAAAAAAATCTTCATTGTGCATGAAAGCAGTCAACTGAATATTTCCTAACTGTGATAGCGAGTGAGCTGTGGGATTGCAGAGTTGTTCGAAAGGTTTGAGTTACCTTGCAGCAACAGATGCAAACATTAGCGTTCTTTTTTTCTGCAAGACAAGTTGGTAATATTGGAGGTGCAAACCACCCAGTGTGTGCGGGTCAGTGTCACTGCATAATAGCTGATTCATACGAATGCTAGATATTCTGAAGGTGTTCAGAGAGTGGGAAAGGTTGTCCGTTACGTGGAGGCAAGCCAGTCGGTTCAACCTCGGAGAACTCATACATTGCATTTGAACAAAACTTAGCGGTCTAGTAAGGCGGCGGTTTGCTATAAACATTCCAAATAAAGGGACTTTATATACACGTATGTTCTCAATTAGAGAGCTGAAGGTTATTTAAAAAAAAAAAAAAAGTAATGTACTTGGCACAATATTAAATAGTTTTAAGATGATTTTAGTCCATCACAAAAACGTTCTATGGTGTATGGTAGTTAAGTTGATATAAACTATATCACCTTAGTGTTACAGACGTTTTTGCTTACCTGATAGAGTGCCACAAAAAATGTGCTTCTGTGATACTCGAGATTTTTCTGCCGCTGGAGCTAACACATCTTTATTTCACAGAAATATTACATAACCGTTTATTTTAAATCACAGTATTCTGTCTGTATCAATTTCTTGAATTTAGAGGGTAACATCCTCTGTTCTGAGGATGTCATTAGGTTGTCCAGAAAACATAAACAACTTTTGTTTTCTAAATCGATTTTCTTGTAAAATCTTTGTTGCAGTCTCCAACATCTTTGGACCATTAAAACTTTCATAAATATTTCCTATATTATAGGTGAACGATAAGATTACAATCCATGTTTAAAAGCGTTTTTTTACCTTGAGAAAGGTATCCATTATCTTTTAAGCATTACAGTTTTAATATTTAGCTTCTGGTACAGATTGGATGAAATCTAAAAGCAAAGAGGCAGACAGAAACAAATTGTTGTAAGAGCACTTGTGGTATTTTGTAGACAGCATAAATATTCAATTTAATTAACTTACGATAGAGTATATACCCTGTGACAATTTTTCTACACTCCTGTTTTTCCAAATTTACTGTTTTGAATTCTTTGAGTGCAATTTTCCCATTCGCTAAAATATATATATATATAATAATAATAATTTATTTCCTGTGCCTGAAATCAAGTGCCAGATTGTAGCCATTGCCATATTTTCCCTTCCATGCATTATTCATAATTATTTTGCCAGTATCCACCCAAGCTTCATCGTCAATATATGCCCACTCCCAGCACACTCTTCACCCTAGTACTGTCTTTTAATGACTACCGGCCCAACTCCTTTATCATATAAGTTACTGACTGTGTTCAATGGTAACTTCCACTAACGAATCTATTCTTTTAAATGGTTAAATATGAATTCCAATATACTGAGAACAAGGTTACAGTCTGTATGAAAATCATTCTTGAATGGCAGTCGATACAAAAAGCTTTGGGTGAGGAGGACAAGAATACAAAGAAGCCAGTTTGTTGTATTTTAATGTGATTTAAAGTGTTTATAATTGTCAAGTTTATCGCAATAAAATTAATTGTTTAACGTTTGGTCCTAATTTTAATTTTAAAAAAAACATCGATTTTTTATTTACTTAATTTCAGTTGTATTTAGGGGCACAATTTATTTAATTAAAGTAATTAGTTGCTTAGGCTTTGCGACATTATCGAGTAAGAACAACTAACGAGGAGTGGACGAGAAATATATCATCTCATCAGCTTTCGTAAAATTATTTTCAGCTCTTCCTGAAAATTAAAAATTTCGAGCCGCCTGTATTGCTTTTTAATTCAGCCTTTTCTTACTACTGCCTAAAAGATTCAACCCACGTTTGTGGTGCAGCGATGGAACGATCTGGCGTGTATGATTCGTGAGGTCAACCTTTTTTTTCTTTTTTTTCAATTTGAATATTTTTGAAATTCGCTCTGAGATAGGGTATCTGTGTGCGTAAGAGGGATTGAAAGGAAGACACTTATTTTATCGTATTATCCAGAATATTGACAACGGACCAAGGAAGGTCAACGGATGTGAAAACAAGATCTAGGGAATTTTGACACCGTTGGAAGAGACAATAAAAGGGGCGCGAACATAGTTTCTAATTTAATTTAATTGCAATGAAGCACACGCTCCGATGGCAATTTCCCTACAGACCCAACTTCCTTCCCCCTATCCTGTATCCTGCACCCACCTACATTTGTTACATATAAATCTGACGGTAGAACCTAAGCTAGACGTTAATTTATACGGCATATTGGACATAGTAACGAATAGTGAAAACTGCATTCCGATACAGAGTTTCATTAAATCACGTTTTTCTGTCAGCCAATGAGAAACGAATGACTGAAAGTGGACTTTCTTCAAATGTCGCTAGCCAATAAATGCTATATAATGTTGTTGTCAATAACGTATGCTGGATTTCGTTAATTTTCAGGGCAAATTACCGCCGATCTATCTTCTTTGTTTGGTGGTGAAAACAGCACTGGAGCAAGAGTGTGATGTACGATGTACGATGTTTCATGGGACGAAACTCAGAAGAAGGAAAGGATGTTGGTTCACAGTCATGGAGTGAACACTGATTTCTATTTAAGCAGAAAACTCTCTCTTCAGTGAAGCAAGTAGATCCTCGGATTTTGCTCAGTAGTTTGACGTGGTATAGAGCTGGTTGTCTTACAGAAGATGATTAGCGAAACTAGCTCGGCTAAAATATTCTTGGAACACCCTATTCGAAATCACACATACGTCCCGTTAATGTTTTAATAGTTAACAAATAAGAATTAAAAATATTTATTTTGTATATATAGAGTTTATAAATTAAATGTTAAAAAAATATTAATGAGAACTTTTGTTGAGGTTCTTTGGCAGCAAGAAGATATGTGTGGATCAACTATAGAGATTATATAAACAGATGAAGAGGATGACATTATGATGGAGGACTGGACACAAGAAGAATGCAAGGCATTAAAATATATGGATGTAAGGAACACGTCGTAGGCAAGGCTAATTCTAAATTACGATTCATAGGTCGTATTTTGAGGAATTGTAATGCTCAAACAAAGGAGATAGCGTATAAAACACTAGTGCGTCCGCATCTGGATTACTGTTGTGGGGTTTGGGATCCGTATCGCAAGGTTCTGATTGACTCAGTTGAGAGGGTGCAGAGGAGAACCGCTAGATTCGTGACTTGTTGTTACAGCCCTTATGAAAGCGTCACAGAATTGATACATAGATTGGGCTGGGATAGTTTGGAAGAAAGACGACGTAGCTTGCGTTCGAATTTATTGGAGAATATGCGAAAAAATTTAAATTTCGAGTGCAATGAAATACTTCTTCCGCCAACCTATTTAGGTCGCAATGATCGGAGGGATAAGATTAGAGAAATAAGATGCCTTACTGATGCTTATATGTATTCCTTCTTTCCTCGCACTATTCGGGATTGGAATGGGCGGGTTTAGGATTGGTGCTTAGCACCCTCTGCCACCCACAATGTTTGTGATTTGCAGAGTATGGATGTAGATGTAGATGTAGAATGAAGCAGATCTGAAATTAATTTGTACAGCTGGCGGCCAGAGAAAACATTGATATGTTTGAAAGGTGTGAAATGTTAAATATTAATACTGTGTAAAGTCGTTTAAAGTGTGTTATAATACAAGAAGAGTTCTAAAAAGAATTCGTAGTGTTACTGATTATTTGCAAATGAGAAATCGAGATATGATTTCAGGTAATAGTATAACAGTTATTTTCAGGTGATGAAAAAGATGAATTGGGTTTATAACCGGAAAGGCTAACGTGAAAATATGTCTTGGTATAAAAATATATTGAAACACGTATTTTCTCACTAGCAGAAGCCGTACAGGATCACTTTAAATAAATATAATGTTGTAAAAATATTTGTAATTGTCGGTAACTGACAAAAGTGGGATTTACATATTGTTAAATTAAAGCAAGAAAGGTAAAAAACTTTAGTATAAGTAAATAATTTGCATAAGCCAGTGTATAGGTTATAGTATTAAATAAACTGCACTGTCCCGATGACTGCGCTCACCTCAATGACTCGGCAAACTTCAGCGCGTCTCGATAATGCCCGAACTGAGCGCTACTTCGCTAACCAGCAAAATTCAAATGGATAACTGCATTGAATTTATTTGTTAAAAGGAAGTTTAAATTTCAAATAAATAATTGAATATGATGTTATTTGCACTTATAGTGTTGGAAGAAAGTGAAATTAGATGCCAGCTAATAGGTAATTGTCAGTTGTGGAAGTAACTGCACAAAAATACTAACATAAAAAAAAATGTATGCGAGTCAGAGATTAAAAAAGATATAATGGTTAGTTCGTTTAAATTTGCATGTTGCTTTTTGTTCATTTAAGGAGAAGGGCATTCGATATTTACGTTATATTATCTGTAGTAGTTACCTAAGAATTTTTTTGACTGAAGATAAGAAACAATGAAGTTTATTAAGAACTCAGAGAAAGTTTACACGAAGCGGACGTAATCGCGAAAAATATCAATCAAATAAATAACAGTTATTCGTTTTTGAAATTAAACTTTCCGTCGTTTAAAATAAAATGCATCTATTTTTTTTTTAAATTAAAAAAATCCTATCCAAATACTCCGAGAATCTAACCAGAGTAAGGTACTCATAACACGAATAAACCAGTAAAAATGATCGTTATTCGTTTTTCCTTATTAGTTTTTCCAATAAATTACTACTACCAGCGTAGGTGACACCTGTCTGTTTTGACGGGCCTTGAAAATAGTCTGAGAATAACATACTAATATTGTTTCAGCTGCCAGAAATGGAACCCTCAAAATAACTTTGAACACTGGAATGGTTATAACCTTTTATTACCAAATTATAGAAATATTTGTATTTTCTTCTAATTTTCGCCGTAGTCAAAGCTGTTTTTTTTTTTTTTTTTTTTTTTTTTTTTTTTTTTTTTTTTTTTTTTTGTCTACTTTGAGGCCGTTGTAGAGGGAAAAGGATTGTGGGGAAGGAACGGGAAGGATTTCAACAATCTCCTTCTCGAGGAATCAACTCGACATTCGCCTCGACCTATTTCGGAAATCTGTGGAAAACTGAAATTTGGATGGCCCCTATACTAGCCCGGAACGTTTCGAACCTGTTAATGTGTTTCTTACAAACAAGCTAACAGACAGGATCCGCATTTTACTTTTGTGGGGTATTGCTAAATAAACTATATATTCCAGTACTTTCACTTGCTTAGAAGGCGTTGTGATAATTGTCGTTCACTCCTTTTGCTTGAAGACGACATTCGCAGCAACGTAAAAGGTTTATTAACTCTAAAATAGTAGCCAAAACTTTCCAGTAGGAAAATTTGAATGAGGTAAAATCATTGCTATTCAAATTATTTTTGCAGTTAATTACCGCTGGTATCTATTAACCATGACAGTGTTCATCTGATAGTATTAAAATTTGAGATGGGCATTTATTTTTGTTAGGCCAAGCCTAATGTAAAGTTAAGCTAAAAAACAAAGCGCATTAAACTAAATGTTTCAAACTAATGCAGAGTAATTACAATATGACACTTTGGTGTGTGATTTCATATAATTCGACTCATTACTAAAGGAGTTAGGATTTCCGCACGAAATGGTGCTGAAGTTTCTTGTACCGAAAGTAGTCCATCCGCAAAACAGTTAAGCTTCCCCATGTATGAAAATATAAAACTTCCTCTGAAAGCACAGTTTTGTTCCCACTACGTCACATTCATAAAGTAAAAGTCAATATTAAGGAAAAATATAACATGAGTGACCATTGAAAAGAAGGCTTAAGTAAGGTACTGTGGCGATTAGTGGTGAACAAAGAGTCGGAGCGCGATATTTACACGTGTCGCTCGAGTTTGCGACAGAATCACCTTGAATGCCATGTGAGACGTCGCTATATATGAATTCAAGTTGACCTCGATCGTTGGCAGATAGAATGAAAACAAGACGACTTCACAGATAACAACCCGTCACCATAATATCATTAAACTCAAAGTTATAAACGATATTTGTTCAGGTTTCTGATGCTAAACAAAGCTATTTACATTAATATTTAATAATACATTAATTGCTCCTTCATACCCATTTCATAAATATGAAATTAAATTGATCAACAGAATTATGATTTTATTCACCACTTAATTAAGCACGATTAATTTAACAGTAATCAACCAATAGTGTTCAAACACTTTGGCAAGTCCATGAAAGACATAAAAACATGAGACAAAAGTAATTTAATTCATTAATACATTAAAACGTATAGAAGTTACAATCAGTTGCAAACATACTTGAGAGTGAGACATAAGAATCTTTTTATGTTAGTAAAATAGGATCACCACGGGTCGCAAGGGAAAGCACTATAGTACAGTGAACACTATCGTCATGTATTACGCGTTCTTTGGTTAAGGTGTCTGATTGGGGATCAAAAAGTCTATGTTTTGAATCTCTGTCTGGGTGGGGCTTTCAGCTCTGGCACTCTTCCGTGGTTCGGATTCCACCTTAAACTGTAGGTCCCCTACACCCGGTAGGATTATCGGGTTAGGTTAAGGAGGATAAGACAGGCGCGAAATGTGCAACCAATAAAAACCCTGTCACCAGGTCATTACGACCACACAAGCCCGTTTCTTTGAACAGAACAACACAGCTATGGAGACAGCTTACACTCTGTTGCACCAAAACTTTTAATCGGTTATAGCCGGATGGCTCAAACTGAAGAAGTCATCTCAGTCAACTACACATGAACCCATAAGTTGGCGCTCATACACAAATACGGCAATGATGATAGTTACAAGTCTGCAACTTTAGACTAGCACGGATATCTCGCAGTCCGCTGGACTCGGTACCAGTGTTGGACTAGCGGACTTCAAAATCTTGCCCCACAAGAGTTTCCAGCTAGCTCTCTCGTACCGCCTCGCAGAAACGCACTCCCTGTCTCGGTTGGCGCAACACTCAACAAAGTTACAATATCCTAAGCTTGTTGAACATTAAACATCCAGCTATTTGCTCTTTCAGTCATTAGACACTACTATGCTGCGGCACACAATTGGCTGGTCTGGCTCCTTCCACACCGAAGTTACGGAAAATTACACCAAACTTAGAACTTCTCAACGGTTTGTCCTCGATCGCGTGGTTCTCCCCATCCTTGTTAGAACGTATCTGTTAACTATGTGGTTCCATTTTGGCCTCTCTTGAACCCTCCCTCCTTCCCCCCTCGTTGTCTGACTTGACTTTTGTCTCGACACCACTCCCACTCCCCCCCCCCCCCCCTCCCCCATGTGACACGTAGCTTTTTCCCTATTAATTCCAGAAGACATTTTGTACTGTTTTCTCTTAACATACTATCGTTAAAATGATTAGGTGTATTTGTAATATTTACGTTTCTGTAATCAGTGGCGTAGCTAGGTCAACAAGGGCCCCGGTGCAAAAAAATTATTTTGGGCCCTCAGGCCAGATGGGTGACCTTTTTTTTTGCTTCGTGTTGCTGGCAGGGGCCCCCTGAGCTGAGGCTGGGGGCCCCTGAGTTGTGCTTGGGGATCCCCTGAGCAGTGGTTGGGGGCCCCTGAGCAGTGAGGGGCTTCTTAGTGAGGGGGCTCCCTGTCTCTCAGGGGCCCGCTTAGACGACGGTAGAACTAAAAAAAAAATGGTCGCCAGTCGCCAGTTTGCCGTGAAGGCCCGTGGCCCTCTGAACTGCGCTTGGGGGCCCCCTGAGCGTATGGGCCCCGGTGTACTGCATCGCCCAGCCCCATAGTAGCTACGCTCCTGTCTGTAATTATAAATATTCTGGATGAAATGTTGCACTAGCCACTCCTGAAAATGATCAATTATTGAAAAAAATCTCTTTAACAGGTACAGTGAGAGATTACTTTCTTCTATAGGTGTTACTAAAAACATTTTTTCTCATTCATCATTGTTCATTAATTGACGAAATAAAACTATACTTGCCACCTATAAAAAAAACTAAGGATAGTTGCATTTTTTTGTTGCTGCAGTTCTGACACCTTTATTTCTATATTACAAGGAATAATTCTTTGATCTGCTTAAAAGATTTCTATAAATCACTGGATAGTGAAAACCCGTTGGGAAAACATTTTCGATAAGGCTTGTAAAGTTTACTGTACAGCGTCACTTCACACAACATTTTGAACTTTTAATAACATTTCAGTCATCACTATAGTTAATTTTTTTTTTTAACGAGCAGTGTGGTCATGGGATGGCAATCGTTATCAAAACAACTTTATATCAAACCATCAAAACGATACGAACCGTCATTGCCTTGGGAAATACCTCGTGTCATCTGTAAGAGAATATGAGTCTAGGTAATGCGCCGCCGCGTGACGGTTAGTTCAAATGCGCCAGCCGCGTTCAACACAACGCTATGACTTCAAGTTGCACGCATGCCTAACACTGTCAGTATAAAGGATAGATAAATTACATAAGGAAATAATTAAATGACAAAAATAAACATCGGCATGCTGTTGCGTGTTCTGTACCTTCCTTTAAGTGAGACAAATAATATGAATGAAATGTCACGTGACTTGGCTCTGACTCCCCACTTCCCACTCACGTAGACAAGCGTAATTTTATACCCAACCATTTCGCCCCCCACTAGACCGAGCCACGTAGTTTATGGATGCTCCCTTATATTCTTTTACTCCGTTGTAGAAACTATTATTTAGCAGGACTACTCGTGGACATTAGATTCTAATTTATCTCCTGATTGCAAATGTCATACATTCTGCAAACTCACAGTTGAGCCTTTACTCCACATTCACAATAATACCCCTACAGAGCCTCAAACAGAAGCTAAAGAAAACTTGCAAGGTCGGGGAAGGTCGCTAGTGGTATGATATAGCCGTTTTAAACTCGGTAATTTCAATCGTAGGAAGCTTGTTAGTATGTGGTATTTACGTAAAAACTGTAGCTGAACCTTATTTATTTAATAATAACTCGTTTAACG
Organism: Vandiemenella viatica; assembly: GCA_031002005.1. NCBI lineage: Eukaryota > Metazoa > Arthropoda > Insecta > Orthoptera > Morabidae > Vandiemenella > Vandiemenella viatica. The sequence goes on from JARYHS010012519.1 coordinate 191,739,089, forward strand.
ATTGAGAAATATGGCTCGTCAGCAAGCAATTATTCTTTTGTTTCTTCTTATGGCTTTACGCCTTGCCGACGTCGGAAACAGTACAGGCGGAAAAGAACTGGAGGCGAGGAGCGTGAAGGAATTCTGCCATGGTCTTTTGACTGCAGTGATTTAATGAACCCGTGGAAAACCAAAATCTGGATGTTCGGACGGGGATTCGAAGCCGCGTCCTCGAGAAAGTGAGGTCAGAGCGTCACCACTTACCCGCCACGCTCGGTTATTCTGGCGCATTCAGCTGTACACATTTCTGCAGTATTTCTAGCAGAAGCCAGAGAAAAGCACAAAGTATTAGATATGCGTATGTTACAGATTTGTTTTGTTTCTGTCTCTGCCGGTTTACATGTTTTCGGTTTTAGACTCGAGGTATTGGTTTCTGAAGAACTAAATATAAAACTAACACCGTCAAAGCTTTAATGTGTGATAACTCACCAGTGTGCATTTTCGAGAAGAAAATAGTGCGAAGGACAAGCACGTGGCTTTATCAAACGTGTGACCTAAATAACAGGGGAACCATAGTAACGAGAGTTCACGCTTACGTAAACTCAGGAGTTTGGCTTTACTTACGCAAAGCAGTTGCCAGCGTTCATTATCAGGGTTTGGAGGCCACATCTAAGCAACAAAACAAACTGACCGAAGGTGAACACGTTGGGCGACAGGGCATAGTCGACATTCTATTCAATTTAGTGTCATTACTAAAGGGGTCCCGAAATGATGATCTAAATAAGGAACACTAATGTGGAAACCAGCTTCATAGAGTCCTGCTACTCGGAATGGATAGTATGCGGCTTGTATCCAAGTGACAATACAAGACAGTAAAGTGATTGCCTCACAGCAAATGTTCCATATTCCAGTGTATTTTCACACATCAGTGGATTTAAATGAGTTCACTACATCGGCGTGTATTTGGTTACGATTTCTTACGAGAACAGTATTACTATGTTGTACTATATGGTAACACTTAATGGAAAGGTGACGTGGCATCGTATTTTCAGAAAGACATTTCTCTTCACTTAAAATTGGCGAATGTAGAAGGGGCTTCCAAGTATAACTTTACATTTCACCATCGATTCAAAAATTAATATGAAACAATGAAACGTGTAGTAAATTTTTTTATTGTAGTATTTGTCGTATTCAATGTAAAAAAGGCCTTCTGTCCAGAATAACATTGTATGGCAACACATATTTAGCATGCCGATAATTTCCTTTACACTGAAGCAATTCTCAGTCATAGTGAAAGCTTTATTCCATTTATAGACGCTTAAGTATTTAGACTATATATTTCAGGCATGTCATATTTCAGTACGACAATGCTTGATCACATGTGGCGAGGAATATGGAAGTCTTTTTCGAAGAACGACGAGTACCGGCACGTTCGCTTGATATGTTCCCCATCGTACATGTCTGGTTCTCCTGCAACCACTATTGGTGCTTTGTGGACGCGCTTACGGACTGCGTGGCAGTGTGTTCCGCAATAGTACAGGGCGTTCGCCGGGAAACGCAACCCTCCCAGTCTGTTGCCGTCGGCAACTTGCTCGGTCAGCGGGGCCAGCGGTTCCCGCCACACGATACCGTGAATCACCGCACTGTTTAACACCTCCGCTGCCCCAACAGTGCAGTGGCACAGTATAATGGGACCCTTACATGGTTAAGAACGGTTTCTTTGCATTGTAGCTAGTTTGTGACTTCAGTCTCTTATTAATCAGTGTTGTGAATAAACGTTTCTTTGCGGTTTGGCTGGTTTAGGGCTTCATACTCTTACTAATCTGTACCGTGTTTGAGTGTGAGTAAAATTATGGTACGTTACAGTTTGCAACAAAGAATATTTCTCTACGATACATATGTGAAGAAGAAGTCGTTTAAAAAGTGTCGCAGTAAATTTCGTCGCGAATATCCTGGCGCTTTACTGCCAGCTAAATCAACAATTCTGCGTCTGGTTAAAAAAGTAAGAGAAACGGGTTCATTTTTTAACAAAAAGAGACTGTCGGTCAACCGTATTCTCACAGAGGAGAAAATTGACGATATCGCTTTTCGACTAGAACAGTCACCCAAAAAATCATTAAGTCAGTTAGGGCAGCAGGCAGGCGTATCTAAGACGTCAGCTTGGAAAGTAACAAAGCTAGTTCACTTAAAGCCGTACAAAACAATTGTGGTGCATAAAATTACAGAAATAGACCAGGGGCCTAGGATTAGATTTTGCAACTGATACCTGCAGGGTGTCCACGATGGCACTGTTGATCCGCAACTGACGTTTTTCTCTGATGAGGCCTGGTTTCATCTGAGTGGTTATGTTAACGCTCAAAACAGTCGACACTGGAGTTCAGAAAAACCAAATACTCTACTCCAACTGCCATTGCATGACTTAAAAGTGGGTGTTTGGTGTGCGATTAGTGCTTCGAGAATCATAGGTCCAATTTTCTTCCGTGAAACTCTTACTTCCGCAAGATATATCGAAAATATTGTGAAACCGTTTTTTCGAGAAACTTACTGAAGAAGAAAAATTGTACGGCTATTTTCAACAGGATGGGGCGACAGCTCACACCGCTAGAAATTCGCTTGCTGCACTTGACGAAGTGTTTTATGATCGTGTAATCAGCCGTGGGTTGTGGCCCGCCAGATCACCGGATTTAAACCCTTGTGACTTCTACCTTTGGGGTAAACTTAAGGGTAAGGTGTACGAAGGAAATCCTCACACATTGGAAGAACTTGAGGAAAAAATCTATCAAGTAATAATGTCCATTGACAAAGGTGAAATCCAGCGTGTGTCTCGAAATATGTTCCGAAGATGTGAAATGTGCATTACACAAGAGGGTCAACACTTCCAGCATCTTTTATAAGGTAAGCTAATGAATTACGACACATTTAAATGCTTAGCACATACAAGTTTATGAAGCGTAATTATTGTGAAATAGTCCGCGGCCGACGGTCGAACAATGCCGGAAGCTGATCGCTCGCTCGCCGGGAGCAGTTTCTTCCTTGTAGCGCTAACAGTGGGTTGCGTTTCCCGGCGAACGCCCTGTATATCCAGACTCTCTCTGATTCCATGCCTAATTGCAGCACGTGGTAGCTTCACACCACACTAAATTCGCACTGTCATAGTCATAGTACAGTACTGATATCCTAATCATATGTGTGTTGTTATGTCCACAATATGAGGAATAAATTTCATTGTAGTCCATATTTCCATCTTGGGTTGCAATTTTCACAAACAGTAGTTTTAAAAAAATTAAGAATTTAACTAATAAAATGTTACGTGAAAGTTAAGCATATTAATACGAAGAACAAATATTCTACATAAATGCGATCAAGTTTTAGTATAGATATTAAGCAAAATCTTTGGTTATGGGTCCATCTTCGGTTTAGAATTTAGTATTGTTTTATTATTATTATTATCATTAAAAATGGCATTCTGCTTTTTTAGCCATACAGTCAGCATCATCTGTTGTGTTAGACTCCTCACGTGTCGTTGATAATCTCAAGTGAAAGGACAAAGCCAGCTCGCTAGCCCCGCGCTAGCGGCTATAGATATCAAAATCTGTCGGAGCGTTAATATTTGATTTACGTTTTACGTGTATTCGAATGTAGGCCTTACTGTATTTCGGAAAACTGAAGAAATAGCTAACCAAAGTTATGTAGACCAAAACAATATTTACAGAATTCAAAGAACTGTGAGTTTATTTATAGTGTGCGTATCTTTGCGTATCTTTGAGGCTAAATTGTCCTGCCATCTGTACCTTCGGAAACCTATGGATTCACAAAAATGAAACATTTGACATAACTCAATACTGGGCTGATAAACACGAAAAAGTAAAGTAAGGAGGTTAAGAGAGGAGTGTTTACGTTAGAAGCAGTGTGATATGTCACACATGTCTATTCTGGTTACAAACAGATGATTACTTCTTTCTCTCCCCCCCCCCCCCCCCCCCCCGGCCACGTATAGTAGAAAGATATGCCGCAGTTTTTAAACTGGGCCACAAGCTTTCAAACAATGAAATCCGAATGTTTTTTTCGGCTATGGCACAAGTTGATTTCACTGTCTCGTTTACTAAGCTCGGACGCGACAGGACAATAAAAAGTGTTATTACTTGTGTACCGCTATTATCTTACGAAAGGCCTTCACCCCTTACCATGCATATTATGTAGACAGCATGTTACGGAGAGATTAATTCTTATTGAAGAATGTGCAGTGCAAATACTGTAGGCGACCATGTGCACAGCTTGGTTTGAAATCTCTCCAGGCATCTTACCTCCAGCAGTGGTATCGATTACGTGACACTGATTATACGACCAGAACTGCAGAGTCGGTATTACGCTAGTCACAAAAACCATGACAGTCATATCTAGGTTTCTTTACGCAAGCACTGGTACCTTTTTCGTTTTGCTGAACGAAAATTGTAATCGTTCTTTGTTTATCGAAGGGAACGAAGAGATTTAAGGATCACTTGACTTTCTCCATGCTACTGCTTATGAATATCAAATATGAATTAAATTTCTTTTATAATTCCTCGGAAATCTTTCCCCTCAACAATTTATGTCTGCCATCTATGAATACCAGCAAACTCTAGAAAGTGAAAGAAATCCACCCCCCCCTCCCCCTCCGCACACCAGTTCCTCTTCTATCTCTGTGCTAAACTCTAAAATGTTCAGGCTAAAACTCACTATCTATCAATCCTTCCTTTATAAAAAATACTAAAACCCTACAAGTACCAGCGTTCTGTAAATGTGTACTAAGATACTAAATAACACACTCTGTACATCATACTCCTTCATTTCAGTAGCAATTGACTGAAATTTTGCCTCATGCTTACCCTTAATATATATATATACACAGACGGAAAAAAAAATCCCAACACCAAGAAAAAATTATTGTAGAGTAATGAAATTTGGACAATGCATTTGTCAAGTTAACATGTTTAATTGATTAAATTTTCAAGATCACAGGTTAATTTAAGCTCAAGAAAATGCATTTCAAATGTGAAATACTGTTAAATTAATAGCCGGTGTAACCTCCAGAATTTTGAATGCAAGCCTGCAAACGTGAATGCATTGTGTCATACAGGTTTCGAATGTCACTTTGTGGTATGGAGTTCCATGCTTGTTGTACTTGTGCTGTCAATACTGGGACGGTCAGTGCTGGCTGTGGATGATGCTGGAGTTGTCGTCCAATGATATCCCATACGTGTTCAATTGGAGACAGATCTGGTGATCTCGCAGGCCAAGGTAACATGTCGACACTCTGTAGAGCACGTTGCGAGACAACAGCGGTATGAGGGCGAGCGTTATCCTGTTGAAAAACTCCCCCTTGAATGCTGTTCATGAATGGCAGCACTACAGGTTGAATTACCAGACTGACGTACAAATTTGCAGTCAGTGTGTTTGGTATAACCACAAGAGTGCTCCTGCTGTCATAGGAAATTGCTCCCCAGACCATGACTCCAGGTGTAGGTCCAGTGTGTCTAGGCCGCAGACAGTTTGGTTGCAGGCGTTCCCCTGGCCTCCTTCTGACCAACACTCGGCCATCACTGGCACCAAGGCAGAACCTGCTTTCATCAGAAAACACAACAGATCTCCACTCCGTCCTCCAATGAGCTCTGGCTTGACACCACTGGAGTCGCAAACGGCGATGGCTTGTAGTCAGTGGAATGCACGCTACAGGGCTGGAGTCATGGTCTGGGGAGCAATTTCCTATGACAGCAGGAGCACTCTTGTGGTTATACCAAACACACTGACTGCAAATTTGTACGTCAGTCTGGTAATTCAACCTGTAGTGCTGCCATTCATGAACAGCATTCAAGGGGGAGTTTTTCAACAGGATAACGCTCGCCCTCATACCGCTGTTGTCTCGCAACGTGCTCTACAGAGTGTCGACATGTTACCTTGGCCTGCGAGATCACCAGATCTGTCTCCAATTGAACACGTATGGGATATCATTGGACGACAACTCCAGCATCATCCACAGCCAGCACTGACCGTCCCAGTATTGACAGCACAAGTACAACAAGCATGGAACTCCATACCACAAAGTGACATTCGAAACCTGTATGACACAATGCATTCACGTTTGCAGGCTTGCATTCAAAATTCTGGAGGTTACACCGGCTATTAATTTAACAGTATTTCACATTTGAAATGCATTTTCTTGAGCTTAAATTAACCTGTGATCTTGAAAATTTAATCAATTAAACATGTTAACTTGACAAATGCATTGTCCAAATTTCATTACTCTACAATAATTTTTTCTTGGTGTTGGGATTTTATTTTCCGTCTGTGTATATATATATTAAATTTAGACTAACCCTTGTACAGTTCCATCAACTTCTCATCATGTTTCAAACCACGATTAATCACTCCCGGCATCAATAATCATTCCTTTTTGGTCTTCTGCACCTGTAACCAATCTCATTTTTAAAAGTAACGGTTCTCTTTTTATTCTCTTTCCGTATTTGTTTAATTGTCCAAGTTTAAATCTTGTATCTGGAGCATTCCGCAATTAAGTATGACCTGCTAATATTATTTTCCGTACATTCCCACACTATGCTAAGTTGTTTTACATAGGAAATACCTGTTTGAGAGAAAGCACCTTTATGATAGAATTGGGAACTCTTTTTAGTCTTGAGGTAGGAAAGCTACCCTAATAAGTTGGCCGTTGACTTGCTCAGCGGTTTGTGGTCCTCTGTAAGACGATAATTGTTCTAAGTGACGTTTGTTAGCGCCTGCCTGTCTACAACGTGAAACTGCACGAACGGGGTACGTGCGTACACTCGCTGTTACAGCATCGAATGTCTCCTTGAGACGTATGCTCCCCTTTTTTCGTACTACTCCTCGCTTATAACTGTTTTCATCATATAAACAGTTTAGATCAGATATATTCGCTTTGATTCCATGTTAGAAAGTTTTCGGTGACTTATAATTCTCTTCTGGCAATAATGATTCCGTCGTCGACGAGCCGAAATACCGAGTAAAAGAAAAATTAGAATTGCCTAGTGCCAGTTTCTTTCTCTCGTTGAGAGTTCCGTACAAAGACTGTGTATTAAAATGAATCCATAAATAAGAATTAAAAAAAAACTTTTTAAAAATAAATAATTTTTATATAGAGTTCATTTTACGTTTTGCGAAATTGTCTTTGAAATATAGACACACACACAAACTCAGTTTTTAAAATTATTGTGGAATCAGAGATAATACAGCTTTCAACTCAAAGCTTCACCTGCGAGTAATGATGATACGTATTTCAAAAACACAATGCACATTAATAGTAGCATAGTAAACTAATATAATTTTTGTACAGATATTACAACATGACAGAGTCAACTTATATATAATATTTTGTCATTTATACGGACATTATAACACTATGTTTATCTACAGCCACTGCGATGCCTTACTCCAAAAGGGCGAAACGAAAAATTAATTAAACAGTTGTTTAAATTAAAACGTTTATGGAACAACTGTAGGACATGAACAACAACAAAGTTATTATTTCAACGTACCCACACAACAGCTTACTCGTTTCATTATGTCTGCGTTTTACTTTAAGCAGTATAAAAAGGAATCTTTCATTGAGATAAATTCTGCCGTGAAAATGTTTTATTATATTTCTTCCAATTTGTTTGGACAAGCAAGGCTTGTTCTCGAATTTTGATGGATGGTTGAAGTAATAATAATACCGGAAGTCAGCGCGAAACCCCTTCTCCAGTGGACTTTGCCCGCTTCATTTTGCCCCATTCAACTGATCAAGCTACTACTTCATATGTTAAGATGCTAGGAAAACTTAGGAACGTGATATGTGGGAAACTAGGGCACGTCGCACAAAATCCGTTGAAACTGTAACTCACGTGATACTATAACGAACATAAGAATAATCGAAATAGGTGGAAAACAAGTCTGGTAGGCTCCTTGCATGTGAATCTGAAGTTGTGCTTGATATGGGTGAAGTTTTTCTGGGTCGTGTGTGGGGAGGTAGGTCAGTGGGGGCATTGCAGTATTGATCAGCCTGAGCGAGCCCTCCTTCCGGACACAGATTCCACGTGATGGCCACTCGGGAGCGCTTCAGCTATTGGACGCACGAGTTTAGGTCAAGTGTGGGGAAAAACAGTGTAACAGCCCTCAAACCTAAAGTTTAAATGGAATTGTATTTTATGAAGCACTTATAGTAAGCTAGAGTTTGGTTGAATATGATCTTGTATGTTTGTTTTTCAATTAACTGTAAATCAATGTATATAGACTTTGTTTTATGAAAAGAAATTATTTAGAGACCATTTAATATGTTTAAGAATAGAATTGTGCAAGAGAATTGCTTAAATGTTTGTAATTCCAAGTATTAATGTAAGTTACGATGTCTAAAATTTGCTATAGTTTAAAATGATTTCTGTGGATAATTTTGTGTTAATTTCCATTTATGACCATTTTGTATTGATTGTAAATGATTATGTATTAATTCTGATTGTTTTTAATATGTTTCAATTGTCTAAGTATTTTTAATGTTCGAGAAATATCTGTCGGAATCCTTTTAAGTGTTCTAGAGATTTCGATGAAGATTATATAAAGCGAACATCCGAGACAGAGAAACAGTTTATACAGACTCAATATACAACGGTGAAGGACTGTATTGTCTGTGGAAGGAGTGTTGTATGCAATCTCTGGATTGTATGTATGCATGTAAACAGTATCTTTAATTTAATTTAATTGCAATGGAGCACATGCTCCGGTGGCAATTTCTCTACACACCCAACTTCCCCCTATCCTGCACCCACCTATATTTGCCCTTTACAAATTTTAACTTTAAATTATTTTAACGTTTTCGGTAAGTTATTCATCATTCCCCTTGGTAACTCATTCCAATCCCTGACACCCTTACCTAAAAAAGAAAATCTTCCCACACCCTTGTGCCTGAAATCGAATGCCAGCTGGTGGTCATGGTCATCTTTTCACTTCCATGAACTACTTTTCATACCTACTGCAATATCTTTCCATGCCTCATCGCCAGTATACGCCCTGTACACTCCCATGACCCTCCTCATCCTCCTCCTGTCTTGCAATGAATCCCATTCCAGTTCCTTTATCATATCTGTCACTGATTGCATTCTGCGATAATTTCCAGAAACAAATCTAGCAGCCCTTCTTTGCACCTTCTCCAACTCCTGTATTTGATACTCAAAATGTGGGTCCCATACTACACTACCATATTCGAGCAGTGGTCTGACCAAAGTTTTGTAACCCAATTCCTTTACTTCTCTCGTGCATCTTTGCATCTTTGATATCGTGTTTATGAAAATAAAAGCAAGTTTAAAGTGAACTGTATGGTGTACTGGTTATTTATCATATTAATTAAACCACGAACAATCTAATAATAGGCCGAAGAGTTCTTTCTGTAACAACTGGGTCCTAACGATAATACATTCCTGACTGCCATGCAATTACTATTTTAACGAGAAAATGTTTAATTTAAAATTGATCGTGATTCAAATTTCAGCATACATATTAGTGAAGTAATTGTAAATGTGTATGAGTTTACAGTATCTGTAGATTCCAATCCCGAATGGCACGCGGGTAAAAATAATTCATGTAAGCATAAGTGCGGCATTTTTTCTTCAATCTTATCTCTCCTACCATTGCGACCAAAAAAGGTTGGTGGACGAAGCATTTTATGGCACTGGTTAATGAAAATGGGTTACGCATGTTTACCAATAAGTTCAAACAACCTACGTCGTCTCTTCACCAGAGAATCCCAGCCCAATCTACGAATAAATTCTGTGACGCTTTCCTAATGACTGTGGCAAACGTAAGTAATTGAGTTTCGACAGGCGATCCAATCCGTCACTGTTATAATTGGATGATCAAATCAAAAATCATTTAGTGCAAAGCGAACATCCAATTTTATGCCAAAACCAAAACAGGAACTGAGAGCGGTAACGCCCAGACCAGTGCAAGGCAGTGTGTATAATCCGTCTGTTCAGAAGAACAAAGTACAAAGTTACTGATACAGTCGATTCCCTGAAGTATTTTGGTGTAATTGTGCAAAGAACATGAAATGGGACCTGCCTATTAATTCGGTCGTGGGTAGAGCTAATTCTGGGCTGCGTTTTATAGGTCGAATCTTGACTAAAATTGTAATGCACAAAAAAAGGAGATAGCCTACAAAACTGTCGTGCATCCACAATTGAACTACTGCTGTGCAGTGTGGGATCCGTTTCGTAAGGAGTTGATTGACAGTGTAAAGAAGGTACAGAGAAGATTCGCTCGATTCGTAACTGTTTGCCACAGTCATTAGGAAAACTTCACTGTTTGAAAATATTGGTAATCATACACAACCCTTTTTCATTCACCAGTGCTTCGTCCACCAACCTATTTGGGGCGCAATGGTTGGGAGATAAGATTAGAGAAAAAATGCCGTCCTGATGCTTATATGATTTCTTTTTTTCCCGCGTGTCATTCGGGATTGGAAAGTACAGAGTAAAGATTGGTTTTGGTTCAAAGCACCCTCTGCGACCCACAATGTTGTGACTTGAAGTGTATGTGTAGAGTTATTCAGGAGGACGTGGATTCAAATATCCGTTCAGCCGTCCAGATTTCCGTTTCCCGTGGTGTCCCGAAACCGCTCCCGCTGAATGCTTGGAAGGTTTTTTCTTCAAAAGACATCCCAGAATTCCTTACCGTTCCTTGCCCTCCCTCTCTTCTGCTTCTAATTATCCTGATATCGACCAGGCGAAAAGGCAAAAAAAATAGAGAGGAAGATCCCACTTTCTAGAGCTACACTGATCTCTGGGCCCTCATTTGCCACCTGAGATTATATACTTAAGTAGAACAAAGTTTCAGCATGTCTGGATGGCAATTTTCATGTCATGGGCTGAATAGACGTATCAAAATTTCAGTATCTGATATAGTACGCATAAAAAAATGAAATTTCTTATCAAAAACTGGGAAACACAGATTTTTTTAGGGATTGCAGGAAAATCTCCCGATTATCTCCAGCATTTCTGGAAGGCAACTGTGGCAATGGAATAAATAACCAGGCCATGAAATAGAGGGGGTCCTTTTGTCCAACATTTTCATTTCGCCGGGTAGAAAAAAATGGAAATGATGCTCCATGTGAAAAAGAAAGTGCAAATACGTACGTTAGGCGCTTACCAGCACTTTAAAATTTTACGAATGCTCACCACCCTCACTCACTGATAGACATACGTAGAGCTACCAAAGCTGCATGTGCAAATAAGAAGAATTTTTACGGCTCATTTGATTTTTTTTTTTTCTTATGGCGTTACGCATCGTTGACTTCGAGGTCATCGGGGTCATTAGTGGCGTGAGCGAACTGGAGACAAGGATCCGGAAGGAATTCAGCCATGACCTTTTGAATGAACCATCCTGGTATTTGACTGTAGTGATTCCGGCAAACCTTGTAAAACAAAAATTTGGATTGGCCGGGTGGAGATTTGAACCCACATCTTCCCGACTGACAGGCTCGAGAGTTAACGCTCTCTCACCGAATTCGGTTCTCGTGCGTTTGTTTAAAAAGAAAAAGTCAGGCTCGGGTAGTTTTTGAACAGAGTTGATAAGTTGGTCCTGGAGAGTATTACAAAATTCGTATTTCGATGCAAAACAAAATATTTGTTCCTGACTTGAATTTGAAATGATTCGACAGCAAATTGCTTTGTAAGAACACTGTGAATTTGTGCATTGTGCTGCACTGCGAAACGCAGCTGCGGCTGCAGACTTTGCGGTGGAGGTCTTTCTGGACCGGGAACTCGCCGTGACTGAGTCATTAGGGTCCGCAGATTTGTGTCAAGGAGCATCAGCCTGCAACACTTGTTAGCAAGTCCGCTGTATGCCTCGCATTTATCTTGGATAAATCACCACATACAAACGTCAGCGTTACAAGAAGACAATCTACCACGCTATAAGAGGCAGGAGGTATACTACAAAACAAATAAAATACATTTTGTTCGATTAGGAAACATTCAACTGAAAAATTTACTAGTTCAAAATAGGATCAGGCAATTAATTTCTGAGAAAAGAGTTAAGAAGAACTGAAGTAATTTTAGGAATTAATTACTTGTGATAAATCCACAAGCTGTCTCATATGATAGCGTGTGTCAATCAGGAGAGCGACGGATGTCAGAACTCGATTAAATAAATTGTCTTTTGCGTGTAAAAACATCCTAAAGACTCATAAATAATATGAAGATATGTAAAGCAAAGGGACGATCTCTTCCTTTATAACGCGTGAGTTTTGGATCGCGATCGAAAAAATATAGGGCTATACAACAAAAAGAATTGTGGATTCTGCAAAATATTTAGTAAACTTTTTGATGTTTTATCATTTCATAATGCTGAAGCAATGAAATAACGAATTTGTATTGAGAGACCGACCGCAATGGGAACTGACATATTCTACCCAAGCAAGGAAATATGGATATTTGGGTCGCGTTCAGAGAGGAATAAAATGTAGACTTGTAGAGATAATAATAGAAGGCAAGTTAATACGACAAGTGAGGAAGATGGCGAACCACAGATAACATCACTCCAGAGCAAATGGAAATGGACAGGGAATGCAAAACAGATTTTCGGAATGGCCCATGATAGACTAGCTAGAAACATTATGACACTGAAAGAAGCCGTCTTCCCACTCCGTGAACAAAGCACTGTTTATATCCCGACCAGCTATTATTGTGCAAAGGGCGCTTGCCAACCGTCGCACGAGAAGCGTTGACACAGTCACGTGACCAGCGCGCTATGCTCGAGGTGTGATTCACTATGCCACAGCGGCCTGCGGCAAACAAAGAGTTAACGAGGGATCAGTCAGTAGCGGTGTTCTAAATGAGAGTTGTCTGTCTGAAACATGGTACAAACAAAGTATACTCATTATTTAATTTCCTGGAGAGTCTGCCAAAATGTGGTAACCATACACGAATGAATTAAGCTTCATTGAAAAGATGGAATACTCGTAAAATGCTCGGTCAAACTTCTGTTCTTTCGTGGCAGATCAGAATCTGCGTTAAGTTCACTCCACCTGATAGTCTGACTTCCAGCGACGGACATTCTACTAAAACAGTAAGGTCTGACATTTTTTTGGAAATGACCTAGTAAATAGTTTGAAATTGGGTGGTTCCTTGGGAAGGGAAGTAAGATCAACATAGAATTAAATTCTTATAATCATTTGAAAACATTTTAGAAGCAGGAACAAAAATCTATTTCACATCTCCTGTCTACATTGTTTATCAAACAGAAAAATATATATATGTATGAAATGAGGCATAGCAAAAGCGCAGTAATAGCCCATTTGATTTCTCTCTGTAAGACTTCTGCCCAACTTTCGACTGTAATGTTGTAATATCTTGTGGGGTTGCGGCGAATAGCGCGGAAACTAGGAGAGACATCTAGGATTCGCCACAGCTACGGCGTTGCTTCTAATATCAAGCAGAACTCCGTTAAACACAAACACCTGTCCGTCTGTATTCTATTCCCGCAGTCTTGCAGCATCAGTAATATTATGACGTCCAACCTTTAAACCTCCGCGGAGCAGAAAATCTTTACGCTCTAGAAGCCGAAAAGCGAGTTACAATGTACTGTATTACTACCAAAGCACAAAAGCACCTTCTCGTATTGATGTGTTTGATTCATCGGAGCACACCTAAATAAATTTCTCAGTTTAAAAGAAGATTACGTTTTAAGTATTGTATCACTCATACATTTATTATAGGGCTGGTCATGATCAACATCAGTGACATTACTAGACCTTAAGATGAGCCTAGAAGACACTCCCATTAAAAAGCGTCTTGATTATGTAACGGTGTGCAATTTATCTTTCCGCCAGAAATATCCGGTATTTCTTTGAGAATCTTTTCCTTTGTGAATGGTTATCGTCATCCCATTTCCTAAAGGTGGTTTGCTGTCAACATATTCAGCGTTGTTCCTGAAATAGCAGTACTGATGTGCACTTGAAAGATATTAGCATATCATCCAGCCATTAGTCCTTTGGTCTCCACACGATTCGTTTTCCTTGATTCTCCCTTCCAGGTTAGGTTTAACAACTGATATGTTTAGCCATTCAAAATATGTCCCAGGTTATAGGTGTCCTCTCTTCTACTGTAAGCAGTAGTTCTTTTTTTCTTCCGCATTCGATTAAATGTCATTTATGCCAAGTGGAATGGTTATTGTATATACATACAGAAAGCAGTGACGGATTTACGGGTTTTCCTGGCCGGGACAATAATTATGAAATTGCCGCCTCCATTTTCGCCACCCGGGACAGTAGTGGAGTTAAAAATAAACAAACAGGTCACTGCAACATATAAATTTGGCGCCCCCCTAAAGTTGTCACACGAGGCATGTTTCCAGAAGTCATATTGCTGTGAAACGTTAGCTTAAGCAACTTCTTTTTCCGATTGACACGGGCTACTTAGTTGCTCATGAACCTTTTAGTTTTTGAGTGGGGATGCGCGGGAGCCACCATTGACCAAGCATAGCGATGATATGCGCGCCGAGTACGACTTTGTTACAATGAAATAGGGGCCTAAAACAAACTCTTTGAGATTAGATTGTCTGTGGCAGTTTCCTATTCTAGGACTGATTTCTTTGATTTTCAATGCTACCAACCTGACGTCAGCGGGAAATTAATTTGGCAAGCGTGGCTGAGTGGCGTAGCAGGGTTGATGCGTTTAGAATTTAACACGGTGCGTTTTGATACTTTCGATTTTGGTCAAGTACTTTTCTTCCGATGCCGAGTAACTATCCAATGAAGTAATTCGAATACGAAAAGTACTCGGTACCGAAACAAGTAAATACGAGTAAGTATTTACTTGTATCGAATCATCACAAAGTACGACGTCGCAGCAGGTATAAAATTCTTGGCGTCAACAAGGGCATACAGATATAAAACCACAGCTCCAATTTGACCATGCCGACGATGAGTAAAAATATCAAAGACAGTCGACCCCAAAATGTTATGAAAAGGTGGTGAGGAAGAAATATTTTACAACGAAACTTTATTAGTTTCATTGGTACCCTAACTGTTTACGTATATTTTTGTTACCCTTACACAATTGTATTACAGTTTATTATTTCTCAGACTGAACCATAAAATCAATTTTATTGGTGACTATGAAGAGTGGAAAGGAGGTAGTGAATAGAAAACAATCACGAAAAATGGAGTCCTCTGTCGCGAATCGGAGTGCGTGATAGTGGGACCTCGGCGGTAATGTATCTCTGAGCAAGATCAGTATGTCTCGGTGCTGTCCTGGAGTATGACAACACAGCCTTGAACCAGATGACTCTGCCAGAGTGCACGAGGCTGAACAGGTTACCGCAGGTCGGGAGGTAAAGTACCAGAGTGACACAGAACAGGCACACAAGGTCGTGGCACAGTGCCATTACGTTCACACAGATCATCTCTGTCTTGAGCGTCAAGAATCCAGAACGAGTACAAATTCTACGACGTCTGCTTTTGATATGTCTACAGCGTTTGGCACGTATTAACGACGTAGCCATTTTTCTTTTTTGACATGTAAACGGTATTAAATCGATGCCGAGGTTTGATGCAGGTTCTGTTGAAGAAATTTCAAACTTCAATAATTCGGTTAAAAGTAGACATAGCACCGTCATTATGTTTTATTTTAAAGAGAGAAAAAATGAAGTTTTGTGGTAGTACCACTTCAACATTCGTGGCAGTATGCCGCGCAAAGGAAACCGACATTTGGACTTTTCGGATTCGACAAGTACAGTACGTATTAATCGGATCGTATCTTAAGGACTAATTATTCGATCCGAGTGAAGCAAGTGTTTTTTTGAAGAGGAGTATATGTGGTACAACTTATTCTGGGTTCAAGTCTGTATCTCAAAAGCTCAAAACGTTACAAGGCTGTGAATTTGAAAAAAAAAAAAAATCCGATTTTCGATATAAGAGGGCAAAGTACAACCGGAATTACAAAAATCTGGTACAAATACGAGAACGAAATTCTAAGGAGAATGACGCCGAAAACACAAGGTTTTTTACTTATTACAATCTCTCCTCCGCATTCGCAAGTGTGAGACAATTCTACTTTTGAGCGGGAACGCGAAACCAACAAGCAGTACTGTAGCGAATGTAAGCAATATAAGCACGTCCGGTAGGTTTGATATTTGCAACAGTTATTCAAACAGCGTTAGAACTACAAATATCCTACTTCTCATACTATTATCTTCTATTGAATGGATATAAGTTGCTAATTAACTAAACGATTACGTTTAATTAAATTATTTATTATCATATTTATATAAATATTTCCTTTAATTTAATTTACTATACACGACTGACGTTTACACGAAAATAACTGAAGAGATGGAGTGCGCCTTATTAAACAGACAAATGATAAAAGTGACTACAATAAAGTAAAATCAACACACCGGTAGAGAGGCGATAAGTGAATGCAATAAGGACAGCTGGTATGTTACTTAGGTACAAAAGCACATATATGTTCGTACGAGTAATAATAAAAGCCCGAATTAAATAAAACAATCTTATTAGAAACATGAATGTAATACATGGTTGTTCAAGCACCAGAAATATACGTAAAATAGGAGTTACACAGTTCACAGTGGAAAAATATAATTCTATGAACTTACGATGACTCTTAATTTAAAAAAGGAAAGATTTTTAGCCTTAAGCTAGTGTAAACACTTGGACTTCGCTAAATGGTCGCAAAGATCGAAGACAATATTTTTTTTTTCCTAAAAAAGGAGATCGAATTTAAAAAAATCTTCCTTGTTCACTGACAGCTCTCTGCTTTTCAAATTACAAGTAAAACAACCAGTTGTACAAGGTAAAGTGAATTCTCAATCAAGTCGTCTTTAGAGCTGGGTTCAAAGATGATGGATTTGTGTAGAAAAGATTTTATTTCATTCAGTGAGTAGAGGATTCCTATTTTTACAATAAAAAATAGTTGTAACCTTTGGGGATGTTATATTTGTTTCTAATGTAGTAGTTATTTATATTGGCGATGCGACCGAAGAGACCACGATTTTGTAGTACGAATGAGAATAGATAGTGAGTGTACTGGCATTGTAAAAGAACCTAGATTTTTAATAAGGTGTACTGGACGACTTATTCTAGCAATAATTCTCAATGTACGTTTATCTCAGTTAAATGCAAGTTAAATTTCTTCAGCTCCTTTGAAGAATTTTTCCTAAGGTAGTGAAAATAAACAAAATACACCAACTTACTTGGCTCAGGCATTTTTCGTGAATTAAAGACAGCTGACTCACTGCAAGAAAAATTAATTCCTGGGAGACGGTTTTCTTGGATATACGTTTAGCAGAAACGTGGCTTTAATTAGGTAACACAGTCCGTGGCAGACTGGTAAAATACATCGCCCAAGTCGGTTCATATTACCCCATTAGAACCAGGTTTTTATTCGGATTATGGTTGTCATCTGCCGAATGCTGGAGAGGTTGGTTCGATTTCTGTATCAACCACACAACTGTTTCATTTAATTTCTAACGGTAATACTAACTAATCTACTATCGATAACGTTTCAAGAATAGAAACATTCATAACACGAAAGACTGCGCCCTTCTAGAATGTTTCTACCATTTAGTTGGATATGAGAGGAGTTCGATGGGCGCTTTACAAAATGTTTTTCGCCTATGTGGGAAAGGATCGGGGGGGGGGGGGGAGAGAAACGGGAAGAAATTCGGCCATGGTCTTTGTAAGGAACCATCCCGACATTGGCCTGAAGTGATATCGGGTAATCATAGGATGTTTAATTCTGGATGGCCGAATGAAGATTCGAACCCGCATTCTCCCGAATGCTAGGAGCTACCGTTCACCCACCAGGTAGTTCTTGTCGAGTTAAGTATCGTCTATTAGCAAGTGCCGAGCCAGTGTCGCTATAGAACACCGCATACCGTTTCGACGGTAACTGAATGCAGTGTTCGTTAGTCGGGCCATCTGTCATGGAGTGACGTTTAAATTGTGTGTACAGCGTGTCAGCGACCGTGGCATTTAGTACAGTAAACTTGTACCGTGTACGGGCGGAGTGGCACTGCGGTTTGCCGCCGGATATGCCACGTTTTTTGTCGCCGCTCCGCTGTGTGACGCAAGCCAGCCGGGTCACGGCTCGACTATTCTGTCGTCCTCGCCCCAAACAGCTATCATCGCATCGTCGGCCTCCTCTGTCATGTTATTCGGCAACTACAGAGAAGACTATGATGTGAGGTGCCTAAGCAACAGAGCTCTCGTACTTAACACCGTGTTAATATGATGTCGTATACACATCTAACCTTGCAACCAGGAATCAAATGAGTACAGTGCAATTCATTCAACTGCGCGCAAGGGGATTATTATCATTTATGAAACGAAACGTGAAAGCATCAGAAATTCGTCCATGGCTTACCTAAGAAAGATTCCTTCTATGAAGTGTAACAGGACAACTACTTTTCTTAATTTTTATAAATGATCTCGGAGAAAATATGAATGACAGTTTGAGATTGTTCATTGATGCTGTCATTTATAGGGAAGGAAGAAATTCAGCCGACTGCTTAGAAATTCAGGGCGATATGGATGTTATTGCGGCATGGTGCCACGAATGGCAACATACACCAAATTATAAAAAGTGAAAGCCAATGTACATAACTGACAAAAAGAATCTGTTTATTGATATGGTTGAATCCCTGACGTTTTAAGAGTAACAGAACAAAGCAACATGAAATGGAACCTGCACATTAATCCGGTCGTAGGTAGAGCTAATTCTAGGCTGCAATTAATCGGTCGAATCTTGACAAATTGTGATGCACAAAGGAGATAGCGTAAAAAACTCTCGTTGATCGAAGTTTGAACAACTGTTGTGTCGTTTCGGATCAGGGAGTTGATTGACAGTACAGAGAAGAGCCACTCGATTCGTTACTTCTTGCCACAGTCCTTACGAAAGCTTCACAGAATTGTTTCGTCGATTGGGCTGAGATTCTCTGGTAGATAAATGACGTAGGTTTCGTAAGAAGTTGTTGGACATACGCACACCCACTTTCATTTAGAAGTACGATGAAATATTTTGTCCACCAACCTATTTGGGTCACAATGAGAGGAGAGATAAATTTAGAGAAATAAGGTGCCGCACTCATGATTATATTAATTCTTTCTTTCATCATGCTATTCAGGTTTGGAATGCACTGAGTAGAGATTGCTTTTGGTGCAAAGCGCCCTCTGCCACCCACAATTTTGAGGATTGAAGAGAATGTATGTAGATGTAGACATCACTCCAGGGAAGCCCAGGATGGTTCCTTCAAGAGGCCGTGTCAAAATTCCTTCTCGTTTCTTTCGCCCCATATTCTCTTTAAAAATCTCGATTTCGACAAGCCAAAAGGTCAGAAGAAAAGAAAATAATACGAATCACTCAAAAGACAGTGCAATATTTATTTGACGGAAAGAGCATTAAATAGTACTAAATTTCAGTTATGTTTGAAACATCGTATCAAAGAGTGGAAGGATAAAGCTAGAAGTGCAGAAATTGAATAATTTCTTTCATCCAGTACGCATCTTAATTTTGGATAAGGGAATCCCTTCAGGAACTAAGCAGGTGTTACATAAGCTATATTTCCTGCCAGTCATGGCAAATCGTTTAGAGAGCCGTCTATGAAACAAAAAGCGGATAAATTAACTTACAAGGTCGTCAAATGAAGTTACAGAGATCAGCTGTGCAAAAAAGAAAAAAGGACAAAGTCATAAATTAACATACAGTATTTGAAGAGACAAAAAGTTCATCTGACAGTGGAAGAATGATTGAGCTTGTAAGGTTGAAGTGATTTGCCCATGCAGCACTCTCGAATGCGAAGGAAGAATGTGATAGGAATGTGCAGGAAAGACGACCGGTTGGAAGATGGATAAATAAGATAAAGGATATTTTTTTAAAACAAATCAGAAAGATTGGAAGATATGAAAAATAACAAAGATATTAATAATTAATATTAATAAAGTATTCTAAGATGAGACTCAGAAGGTGGTTCTGTGATTAAATGCTGTGGGACATAAATGGAGAAAGGTTTTCAAAAATGACCAAGCACATGCCGTGGATTAATCGGACTCTGTAAACATTCAAAAAGATTTTTTTTCTCTATGAATATGAAAGATGGTGTCAGTACATAAAGCAGGATAGCTATGATATGGATAAATTAGAGTACGCAATTATTTGTTTGAAATTTTATTTTAATAACTAATAAATTACAATTTTATCTTGATATCTCCTTCCTTGTATGTGTGGCTATTTCTTCAACACAGGAAGCAGACTGAACCAGGAGGTTGTAGCAACATTGCGTCAAAGTCGGCACTGGAGCTGCACGATCACACATTGCGCAATAAGTCAGCGCGGAAACAACACTTCCCTACAGCTGACGACACTCTGCTTCTCACAAGGGTAACCAACCTCTGCGGAAAAAAAATTACCTGTCGGGGAGTCACGAGTTCGAATGTTACAACAAGCGTGGACACGAATTCCGATGTGAAAAAAAGCATATAGAGTGATCCCCTACAGCCCTACTCACGAATAATTCGACTTTATTTTCTTTCAACTTTACGCATCGTCAACGTCGAAGTCATTAGAGGCAGTAGTGAATTGGGGACAAGAAACGGGGAGTAATTCGACCATGGAATTTCGAAGGAAACATCCCGGCATTCGGCTGGAGTGATTTTCGGAAATACGCGTCTTTAGAATGCCTGACCACTAACCCACCTAGTTCGGTAAGCAGTCGAAAACTTTCCCTAATGTGTAGTAGTGTTTGAGAATTCGAGTGTGACATGACCTTCCCATCCAGGCTCCAAAGGAGTAACGTTTACTATAATCCCACACCTTGCATAAGTTGTTTTACCAACACAAATAACTAGTACATTCCTTGGTGTACGAAAATATTCAACTGTACTTGCCTGTGGTATTCTTAGATGTCTGACAGTGTGGTATTATCTCTGGCTAATTACTTCCATGTAGTCTTTATCCCCCTTGTAACGTTCGTACTCTCATTGCTTTTAAAGAGCCTTTCGAATGTTATCTAATTTCTACTTGCTTAATACGCTTTGCCTACATTGTAATCCTAGCCCATGTTTCACTACAATTACAATTACAATTATTTCAGTCATATTTTCTACCTACAAATAGTATTTACCTTGGCTGAAAGGAAATAATCAGGCTCCACCTTTTCTCGTCTACATTCTTCCATTTCTTCAGCAACATTAATCACTTTTCACTAAACATCACATTTACTGAACAACTTCTTATACAGGGCGTTCGCCGGGAAACGCAACCCACTGTTAGCGCTACAAGGAAGAAACTGCTCCGGGCGAGCGAGCGATCAGCTTCCGGCATTGTTCGACCGTCGGCCGCGGACTATTTCACAATAATTACGCTTCATAAACTTGTATGTGCTAAGCATTTAAATGTGTCGTAATTCATTAGCTTACCTTATAAAAGATGCTGGAAGTGTTGACCCTCTTGTGTAATGCACATTTCACATCTTCTGAACATATTTCGAGACACACGCTGGATTTCACCTTTGTCAATGGACATTATTACTTGATAGATTTTTTCCTCAAGTTCTTCCAATGTGTGAGGATTTCCTTCGTACACCTTACCCTTAAGTTTACCCCAAAGGTAGAAGTCACAAGGGTTTAAATCCGGTGATCTGGCGGGCCA
Source organism: Vandiemenella viatica (assembly GCA_031002005.1). Taxonomy (NCBI): domain Eukaryota; kingdom Metazoa; phylum Arthropoda; class Insecta; order Orthoptera; family Morabidae; genus Vandiemenella; species Vandiemenella viatica. The sequence continues at coordinate 191,760,772 of JARYHS010012519.1, forward strand.
CAACCCACGGCTGATTACACGATCATAAAACACTTCGTCAAGTGCAGCAAGCGAATTTCTAGCGGTGTGAGCTGTCGCCCCATCCTGTTGAAAATAGCCGTACAATTTTTCTTCTTCAGTAAGTTTCTCGAAAAACGGTTTCACAATATTTTCGATATATCTTGCGGAAGTAAGAGTTTCACGGAAGAAAATTGGACCTATGATTCTCGAAGCACTAATCGCACACCAAACACCCACTTTTAAGTCATGCAATGGCAGTTGGAGTAGAGTATTTGGTTTTTCTGAACTCCAGTGTCGACTGTTTTGAGCGTTAACATAACCACTCAGATGAAACCAGGCCTCATCAGAGAAAAACGTCAGTTGCGGATCAACAGTGCCATCGTGGACACCCTGCAGGTACCAGTTGCAAAATCTAATCCTAGGCCCCTGGTCTATTTCTGTAATTTTATGCACCACAATTGTTTTGTACGGCTTTAAGTGAACTAGCTTTGTTACTTTCCAAGCTGACGTCTTAGATACGCCTGCCTGCTGCCCTAACTGACTTAATGATTTTTTGGGTGACTGTTCTAGTCGAAAAGCGATATCGTCAATTTTCTCCTCTGTGAGAATACGGTTGACCGACAGTCTCTTTTTGTTAAAAAATGAACCCGTTTCTCTTACTTTTTTAACCAGACGCAGAATTGTTGATTTAGCTGGCAGTAAAGCGCCAGGATATTCGCGACGAAATTTACTGCGACACTTTTTAAACGACTTCTTCTTCACATATGTATCGTAGAGAAATATTCTTTGTTGCAAACTGTAACGTACCATAATTTTACTCACACTCAAACACGGTACAGATTAGTAAGAGTATGAAGCCCTAAACCAGCCAAACCGCAAAGAAACGTTTATTCACAACACTGATTAATAAGAGACTGAAGTCACAAACTAGCTACAATGCAAAGAAACCGTTCTTAACCATGTAAGGGTCCCATTATACTGTGCCACTGCAGTGTTGGGGCAGCGGAGGTGTTAAACAGTGCGGTGATTCACGGTATCGTGTGGCGGGAACCGCTGGCCCCGCTGACCGAGCAAGTTGCCGACGGCAACAGACTGGGAGGGTTGCGTTTCCCGGCGAACGCCCTGTATAATTATAGTGCACTCAATTTATTCTTCAGTTCAACTATACTTCTCGTATTTGACATTCTTCCTCAGCTTCAACCGCCGCCTTCAAAAACGCATCTCTCTCATCCTTCTTTTTCCGTCCGTTCTTTTTTGTTACCATATAATCTTTTTGCCATCGCATCTCTCCTTGCCCGCTTTTATCCTTGCTGCCAAGGATGCTCAAGAAACAATCATACAAGTGGTGATCAAATGAAAAGGTACGAAACGACGTAAAAACAAAACAGTTAAATATTTGCATATTCCGCCATGGGAGAACGTAGAGAGAGATCTCGGGATGCGATTGGAGTCTCTGACTGGGATCGGAGCATGCGCGGGCGCCCGCATGCGCAGTAGAGAGCAGAGGCTCTTATCAAAGCGGCGTCCAAATGATGCGGCAGTCCGTATGAGGACAGGATGGCGTACAGGTGGGGGATGTGTACTGTGAGACACTCCGACGCCTACGCAGGTCCATCAAGAACAAAAGACCGGGGCTGCTCACGGAGGGTGTGGTTCTGCTCCATGATAACGCGCGTCCACACGTCTCCAGAGTCACACACATGGAACTGGCCTAGTTCAAGTGGGAGACGTTGGACCATCCGCCCTACAGTCCGGACATGTCGCCCTGCGATTTCCACGTGTGTGGTGCACTGAAGAAACACCTGAAAGGGAAGCGCTTCCACTCCGACGACGTACTCAAGGACGCTGTGAAGGACTGGATCTCGTCACGGCCACAGGAATTCTGGGAACAAGGAATCCTGCGGCTTGTTTATCAGTGGGATCGTTGTGCTCAGGCCTATGGTGTATATTTTGAATAAAGTCTACATTTGTACCCACCGTGTCGTTTCGTGCCTTTTCATTTGATCACCCCTTGTACAAAATCATATATGCCATAAAAATACACCAATATTTGCATCGGCGTGTTTATGTCCATTACATCCAATATAAGTGTTTCTACCGGCTGCGCAATTTGCTGCTATAGTGGTAGCGTAACCTAATCATGAAGTCATACGGGATAAAGAAAATTTGCTTTTACGCTGTGATGTGCAATTATATTTTTATTATTACGCAGAACATTATATGGGACACAGAAACGCGCAGTTTCCGGGTTGGCGACATCCTGCCTTACAGGCTAAGATGTAGAAAGCTCGGCCATTGTAAGCCAAAGGCCGGCATTACACTGTAAAAGATCTTTGTCCAACATCTTTTATAAAACATTTTATCATATTTATTTTATCAAATATATTTTATGATATTTTTTCAGTCCCATTACACTACATAAAATTTTTCGTCATAGTTCTCTGAAATGAATGGAGAAAACTTGTAAGCTTTTGCAGACCCAGTTAGTGCAACTGTCACAATATGCATTTTATTGAAGATAAAGAAGAGAAATAAACATATTTAGGTTAGACCGCGAGATTACGAGACTTGATATGATAGGAGTTCATCAAAGTTTAGTGAAAGAGCTGCAATGTGAGGACATGCCAAATTATAAAAATTACGGCTGATGCTGAAGTATACGTCCAATAAATTTTTACCACAATATTTTCATAAATTTCTAAATCAGAATTATTTCCCCATATATACTATTTGGTGTTTATTTTTACGGTGTATGTGCCATGGGTTGTACTCGATTGATGGTGACGGATCTACACCATTCTGCAATATAGCACACGCATTGGTCTGCGCATTACTTCTGTTATTATTCCAGAAACCTGTCAAATACTAATTACTTAACACATTAATTTTCTCTTTTTACGTCTTCTACAGTACAGCCTTCTATCATAGCACTAATTAACTTTTGGTAAGTTTTCACTTTTTTATTCCTAATCTTATAGTCTATATGTTTCTGAGTTCACAACATTCCTTCTGTCCATACTCAGAAATAAAGACTTTCGTGGATTCGACAGTCATAATCAACTTTGGTAACGTCCCTTACGCCATTGTATTTGTTTACGTTTGCAGGGTGGTGAAATCTTTTATAAAATGTAATGCCAACGTCTTACATTTTATAAAAGAAATTTTATAAAAGAAATCTTTTATAAAATATGCCCCATTACACTGTAAAATATTTTATAAAATATCTTTTATCAAAGATCTTTGACAAAGATCTTTTACAGTGTAATGCCGGCCAAAGACAGAATGAAAAGATTATCTCCACACCTCGTGTCTAGCTACCTTTGGTGTGAGGAAATTTCAACCCGTAAACAGGGAGCAACACAAGTTGTGCCTGGTGCGTGTGCGGTATAATGGGACGCGTTGAGTTGACAGTTCGAATCGGGTATTGGTGCATCCCTCGTGTGACGCTTCGTAGTGCTGGCAACCGATTGGCCCACGTGATGAACAATTTTACTAACTCCGCCCATGTAATAGGCTGCAGTTCCTGATTCCAAATTGCAGGAAGAACGAAAGACAGTCTTAAAGGCGGATACAGACGAACCAATTTCGGTCCCAGTCTGCAGGGGCAATCTGCAGGGCAATCATATGGGGCTTCCCTCCTCACATCATAATTTCACTCCCAATTTTAGTTTATACTGTGATAGCATGAGTGCTAGTTGCAAGCGCTTAACAACGGCTCCTTTTCTGTCAAAGCGACAAAATGTATACATCGTTTTTAACAATAACCTGTACTACATTTTGTACTGAGATAAAAAGGAGATATTGGGTGAAGAAATGGATTTTATTGAGAAATTTTTTTTCTCAAATGAACATTTTTAGAAGCTTAGAGCCAGAAGATTTCATAAACTTTCTGACTGTAGATTCTGAAAGTATTGCAGAGATACTCCGCTTTGTGACCCCTTATATGCTATATAAATAACCTAATGGGTGATGGTATAAGTGACAGAGAACGATTAATCGTTACTTTTGGCAAGTAGAGAAAGCTATAAGCATATGAAATTTAGCTATCCGATTTCACCATAAATGCTTTCAGACATCATTCCAGAAACATGTTGGGCTATCTACAAAAATGTCTATAACTCTACATTAAGGAAGAAAACAGACTGAAACTGTTACTTCCTGGTCTAATTCCTTGTAAATTTCGAGCAAAACTTGAAATTCTTCTTCAACATTTTGCAGCTTATGTAGTTTTTGTTGTGTTTGTCCCGCAATTGGGGCATATTCTTATAAATTGCGAAAATATTCGTCCACACCTCTTTCTCTTTCGGCGTTTTTAACGAAACACACGACTAATGGCACAATACACACTCGCTCTCTATTCAAAGCCGACTGAGCCGAAATTGTCTCAATCGTTGCAATCACTCTACGCACTTTTCAGTTTGCTCCCAGTCTGCAGGCGCAAACGATAACTGAGCTAGCGGTGGCAAAACTATCCATAGTCATTATCAAATCTTTTAGTTTCGGTGTCAAATGAAGAAAAAAATCAATTTTCTTCGTTTAGCAAATAAAATTTTAAATGTCGGTTAGAAAATCAATCCAGGGTCCATTCCCACCCTATAAGACTAAACCTCAAAGATTAAATTTTGATATCGATAAATTAATATTAATAAAAATAAAGTAATTGCCATATAAGAAAGAATACGAAGGATGGAAAGTGCATATGGCAACACCAAGAATTTTTATAACAAAAAGTTCTTGTCTAAAAATATTTAAATAAGGCACAACAACTCAAGTCATAAAACCAGAATGTTTATACTCAAGTGAATGCCTAGTGTTTAACTATAGATTGGATAAATTGGAATTTCTAGAAAGAATAATCAAGAGAAAAATCGTGGGTCCAATGGAAATAACCAATGGAAATTAAGAATTAAAAAGGAAAGATGCCAGATCATAGAAAGTATAACAAAATCAATAAGATTGCTGTTTTTGGATGATAACACATTACGAAAAAAGATATTTAAATAACTTTGTGGGAAAAATCAACAAAAAGCTGGACTCAAGAAAGATTTGGGAAGAAACAAGATAGGAGACGAGCAGCTTATAGAAAGAGAGTTCTTTAGAAAGAAGGTATTAAGTATGGAACGATTCCAAGACAGAAGAGGAAAGAAATCCGTTCCGAAGTGGTCTGAGGAGAAAGGGAAGGAACACAGTGAAATAATGACGGAATACTCGATTGAACTTAGCAAAGGATGAAGAATTGAAGTCGCCTCGCGGTCCCTAGCAGGCCTCATCGGAAAGAAGAAGAAAATGAAAGTAACTTTTGAGATATTACATTTGACAGCTAAAAAGTGAAAGTTGGAGACATCCGATCCACGTAAGCAATCTATGTCACTTCACAAACATACCGAAACCAGTGGCACAGTTCAAGGAGACGGGTTAAGGCCATCTCAAACCACCAGCCGAGATTGGTATTCGAACCTAGGGCCTTTCGATGTCAAAAACCAGATGGACTAACTGCATCGATTGCTTTCATTTCGTTGCAATAAGATACTTGCACAGTGTTCAAACATTTTATTTCTTGCACCTTCGCAGATAGAAGATAATATATCCGCGTGTCCCGTTGCAAACTCGGCTTAGAGATAACGGTAAAGAGTGATTATGGCGAGAATAAAGACTTCAGATTCTCAAAAAAGTTATGTTTTTCTGCACACATTTAAGATCCTTCTCAGTTGGTAACGACGTCGTTAAGACTGATATTTGTACTATGAATGAATCTGTAAGTCAAAAAATGACGTCAAATCGCGTCCATAACGCGGTACCAGTGTATGGAACCACCATCAGATTTCAGTAAACTAAAACTATAGCTCTGGCCAGATTAATTGGCGGGTGGCGTCAAATGCGCCGTTGCCAAGCCGTGCGCGTAACAGTTGTATTCACCTCTTTACTCGTAGTAATGGTTTATAACGTGTTTTAAGTAATTTATGATCACTATTCTGTCATAAAATATTGATGCATGTCATTTCGTTAAGAAAGTTATGCATTGCAGATGCGTTTAATATAATTGGAGGTTTCAAAGACCTGTTATTTATTATTCTATTATCTGCGCAGAAAAATAAAATTCTCGACAGACTAAGGAAACTTATGGAAATACTCTTCTTTTATTTGTGGCTAAAAGTCCACGTGTTACATTTTATTTTCAGTTTGTATATTTATAACTAAAATCAAAATTTTATTTTGTCATCCTCTGCACTGAAAAACTTGTTTAAATAACGACAAAATTATCTGTTTATATATTACCACTCATCACTATCGTAAATTCGTGTACTGTCCTCCTGACAAAGGACTGTCAAAGTCGCTAAGCTTTGTTAGAGTGCTGTATTGTTTCATATTTTTCTTTCGAGAAACAAACGTAGGTTATTTTCCCTCACGACACACGCGCTGGACAGCTCTCAAACCGACAACCACAAGCTGCAGCGCAAATAGCCTGTCCATTCCCTAATTTTTTTCGCAATATGGTTGTTTTTTGCGGTAGCAAATCACTGCAGTTTTTTATTTCGTCAATATCAAGTACGTCCATATCTTTCAAGTCTTTTCCTACTAGCGTACATGTAGAAGACAAAATTTCTCGATCATTGTCCACAAGAAATTTGAAATATTTATAAACATTGTGAATGATAGATTTACTGTGTTGTCTGCTTCAGCAGCGGTGGTTCTGCTGTCGATGACTTGCGTCTTGTTGGGAGTCGTTAGTTCGGAAACATCTGGAATAGGAGAATAAGTCTCTTCCTAAGTATCCATTTTTAGTAGCAAGATTCTCTTGCTAAATTTCCCTAATTATAAGTTACTGCACTTTTTGTTCGGTAAAATTATTACACTAAATTACTACAATTAATAAATAACCAAAAGGAATTATTTAAATCGCACGTAAAAATCGTAAATCGCTAAAAATCAAAATATCCTCTCTCGAGCAAGTTCACACTCACACTGACACTTTCTAATTCCGATTCTCAGGTTCACACATTTTTAGTGAAAGGGAGGTGGAAGGTTTGGGGGTGGTTAGAGAGCTGTTGACGCTTGGACTAGGCAACACAGGCCGCACAGCGTTGCAATTTTCAGGTGATAGAAAGAGAGCGCATCGCGAGTTTGTCCCCAAGTACGGCAACAGCGCGTTCACACTGACCCGCCAATTACTCTGTCCACAGCTATAAATTAGGTTTAAGGACAAGTAGCCTACACATTTTGCGTCAGACAGGTACAGCGAATACAATATGCCAATGAAGTTGTTGTCACGAACCAGCCTTCATTTTGAGCTCCGATGTGATAATATTTGGAGTGACAAATTCGGACACGAAAGCGAAATAACATGAAATATATAATGTGCCGCACGTGTTTGTTTCCTTGCTTCCACTGTAGCATCAGTAACAGAGTGAATAAGGATGTTCACATCGATATAACTTATCATTTGACACACGAAATGCGATGAAAAGTATGTTATCAGTATACGTGCAGTAAATTATCTATCTTCATCTACCATACTATACTCGACCAAGTAGATAAGTCAAAAGGGCACTTTATCTAATATACTATACTCGACCAAGTAAATCAAACATATAGTGATTATTACGACAAAGGATTTCGATTGGAGTCATTGGAAGACAAAAAGCGGCTGTAGAGAGTGTTGAAAAAATATGTCTTAAACTAACGATGATTAACTGAATGCGAACTGTGAGAAATATCAGAAGTAGCATGCGGAAAGGGAAGAGACGACAATATCCAGGAACCAGCGGTAGATTCCAGACATAAGATAGTAGAAAAATTTCCTTTTTTTTTTTTTTTTTTTTTTTTTTTTTTTTTTTTTTTTTTTTTTGGATAGGGGAGTCAGCTACTGAAAAAATCATCGAGAGAGGTACTGAACAATTCACCTCAAACACTGAATTAATTTTACGTAACTGACGGTAAGATATTACCACCGGGATATAAACTCCATCACATGTAATATTATTAAATTCGTCCGACCTTCTCCAGCGAACAAAACAATTACCAGCTTTCTATAATTGCCCTGCTGACTCATTTAGAACTTCTAGAATCAGAAACGCAATTTCTCTTTCAGAAGATCTGTCAACACCGAGATCTAGTAGTTATTCTGATTCGGACAAGCCTTCGTTGGAAATTTGGCTTCAACAGACAACGACAAGTTGGAAAACTCGTATGCGGAGCGTAGAAATCTTGGCGAAAAACTATTTCTGTTACGAAATGGCAATGAAGGATTTCCTCAGTTAATGCCCTTGTATTTCTTTTTCATTCTACTACTAATTTCAAACAGTGGTGACGCTATTCCCTATCGTTAATGCGTCATTACCAGTTATCAATTTGAGTCATTCGCTGTGGTCTGCCGCTACGGTTCACAGATGCTGTTCCGTGGCACCGCTTGGGGCTTGACGCAACGTTAACCCAGAGGAGTTGTTTTTATGTTACTTTGACCGAGAACTCTGCTTACTATTGGACACACCCCTCTTTTTAGCGTTTCTTCGAATAGAATAACGTTCAGGCCAGCATCGGCGTGTTGAAAGTAGTATTTTTGGACTATGATGTGCTAAAACGTTAAGTGAGGTGTCATTTTAACCGTTTTATCCAGTACTATAGTGGTGGAATTAAAAATACTGAATAATCGTAACTGAAGCTGTGAAAATTGTGTTTGACCAAACTGCCGCGGTTTGTAATTATTAAATTACTAAATGTGTTTAAAAATTATGAGGGGTCTAAAAAGTCTAAAATTACCAACGAGATCTTACCGACATCTAAAAGACAAGACGGACACGCGGCGATGCGCAAATGAATATGGTAAACGATGAGCAAAAATTGTATTCGTTTATATTTATTTCTCAGAAATTACAAAAGATACAAATACGTGCGGCACATCACTGGGTAGAAGAAGAATCAAAGTTCTTAAGCTTTGTCTTTTAGTTCCATCCGCTGCCGCCAACGGCGCTGTTGTTTGTTTATGTGAAAATGGCGACATTATACGCGACGTCGTTTTATGTACTACGGTATGCAAAAAGTGAATCCGTTATTAATGTGCAACGTGAACTCCTTCGCAAGTTCAATAAAGTTCCACCTCGTAAAAAAACATATTTACGATTGGCATACAAAATTCGTTGAAAATGGGTGTATACCAACAAATGCTTCTCATGTCGAAGGTATAGCCTACAGCAAAACTTTGATCATTCGTTTATTCCTCGATGTGGGGCACGTTTTTGTATCTTTTATAGTTTGTGAGAAATAAAAATAAAATCTACTGTTTACTTTTGAATAACCCTGCACTTTCTTTCATAAACATTAGTAAGTCTGCATAATGGCGGCGCATTCTATGCTCTAAAGCAGTGTTTCCCAACGTGGGACCCACGCCCCACAGGGGGGCAATTTGGTTTTTTTAGGGGGACAATCTAGAAATTGACTTGATACGACTTTACCGCTTTCTCTTTGGGTTATTTAAACACATTGCCAGATATGGTTACAAAATATAGCAAAAAAGCAAATTCTTAAAAGGATCACACTAAATTGCCATAATAAATGTTTATTATAAATCTTTTGAATTTGAATTTTAATATTTCATTATATGTTTTTTAATTTTACTTACTGTGTTTTATGATAATTTTAAAGTGTTTTCTTTCAAAAACCATCCTATATCAGTTTCTTTAATAACAAATAATTTTTTTTATTAAAAATTATGTATGGGGGCAAAAAAATGTTGAAAGTGGGACATGACCCAAAAAAGGTTGGGAAACACTGCTCTAAAGATTCATAACAAAGATCCAGACCGCCCCCGCCGAATTTTCTTTATATTTGGCGAATCATACATGGTCGTCTCGAGGGTCTATTCACACGTTCGGCTGGAGAGATTTCGGAAAAGTCTGAAAATGGAATTCTTACTGACCGAACAGAGGACAGTATCTAGTACCAGGGTCGAGAGTAACTGTTCACCTTTCAGGCTGTATCTGTGTTACCTGGTTAGAAGAATGTCGGTAGGTTTCTTAACAGTGGCTTTAAGATAGGCGCACGCTTGTCATGTTCTGACGCACTGTACAGATCTGACTCATCGGTTTTTATTATTACATCCATTGTTTATAATGAGTGTGCCAACGGGCATTCAGGACTATTAGGACGACGTCATTGGGATTTACCGAAAAGTGTGCCCACTCCCTTCTCAACGCTAATTCTTTTCTTCTTCCTTTAGAAACTTAACAAATCGTGAGTTTTCCATGTGCTACTACAGGTTTACTGCAGTTGATAGTCATTGTTAAGGACTATGTAAGAATTGTGTAATTTATAACACTGTAACAATATGAAGAAAAATTAATCAGCCCAGTGAGTACTTCGGTAATTTATTTAAGTACACACAAAGTTCATAATCCGTACTTCTAACAGATATGAGTGTCGAAAAACAATTCTAGGTAATTCTTCGCTTCAACCGACCGCAATATCAATATTTTACTAATATGAGGTATTTGAGGAAGTGAAACCACCCATAATGAGCTCACAGACTGTTAATTATTTTTTTATTAATTTGGCTCGAACTGTCATAACCATTCCAATTCATGAGTAATTCATATTCAATGATGTCTATTTCAAATGCTGAATAGCGTGCAAATGCGACTAACACAAGAAACATAATTACCAAATCCCAGTATTTCTTCTGCAAACCCACAGTACTTCCCTGCAAGTCTGGAGCCCAATTCTCGATACTCAAACACCTTCACATGATGTTTTAATAATTGTTTATTTTATTAATTACATGCTAAGCCAGTGTATATCAAAGGTAAGACGACCAGTTCGTTTTCTCCAGGACCTAACTTTTAACGAGGAATCCCAACCTCGGAGTTCATACGAAGAAAGCAAAGCCCGTAAAAATTCCGGACTGCAACTGGATTCCAACCTGAAACCTTTAAGAGAATCGCCTTATCCACTGAACTAATAGACCAATCAACGTTTTTGAGATGTCCCTTTTGCCACGTGGTATCGTAGTTCGTTTCACATTTCTTAAATTGCGCACATTTTGCCAACTAGCGTTTCACGATGACTGCTGAAGCGGATCAAGGCACTATAATAGTAATGGATAACAGTTCTCAAATTGTGTTTGGTACCAGCAGGTAAGCAAGCATCGTGAGACCTTTACGAGGTACAGTTGGTTACGTCACAGGAACAGAACAACTTGCGTGAACAGCCAGGACTTCTGAAAGGGATGTATGGGAAAGTGGTCATCATTTGTTCGGAGAAAGTAGTCAGTTGTGAGGCTAAGCGCGGCGTCAGCATGATGGTAGTCGCCGTTTCTTTGATTGTTACTGTCCGACGTAAAGGCCAGCATTGTCCTGCGACAGAGAGCGGAAGCGAGAGCTCAAAACACTCTAGGAGGCTGCTCCACACCAGCAGTTTCGGTTGTGAGTTTTATTGAGCCGTCGGTGGCGGAGAAGTCAGAACCTGTTATGACGTGTCAGACGTTACATTTAGTCATATACACCAGTGCTTTTCAGACTGTGGTCCGCAATGACGGGACAGCTGGTCCCGCAGGCACACAATTAAAAATTTAATTATAATCGAATTAAAGATATCACAACACCAAATACACAGGCCAGTGTGGCTTAATGCGCTGAGGCGCCGCACACTGGATCGGGAGAGTAAAAGGGAACCGGGCACGGGCCTGCTGTAGGCCTACTGACTGTTTGCTGCTGCAACTGAGGCGAATGCCGGGACATTGCCCAGTCTCCGCCACATAAACTATACATTTCACAAACAAAAAATATACTAATCACACACAGTTACACATTTCGCAGACACATGCCAACATTTCACTTCCTCAATTAGTGCGACATGACAACTTGCCTAAAATGCTTGGCGTCAACAAGGGAATGCGGCCCTAAAGCCAAAGCTCTAAATATTACCATCCCAATTATAATTTATTATTTTCCCATATACAACATAGCCCAGCTCCTAGAATATAATCTGGTTCCTTATTTCTATTATTTTTACATGGATATATATTTATTTCCTGTGTATATAACGTATTAAGTTTATAAACAATAAATGCAAGATAATTTGATTCAAGTTCCAGTGCCTCTACTACTTCAGCTGCTATTAAACAGAGTGCATACCACCACCACTACTACATCTACCACTACTGCTATTGATCCTAATATTACTACTAACATTACTATTACTACTAATACTACTGTTACCACCACCAACTGTCACAACCACACTTCGATTCCACCAACTTTCATGATAAGTGAAACTCACAAAGACAGTCGACCCCTATGTTGGAAAAACGTTTTGAAGAAGACAACAAAAAATAAGTAAGCAATATTGCTCCCATAAAATGGATACAGCAGTCATATTATATAAGGTTATAAGATAATACAAGACAAAAACTTATAAATAAAACTTTGTAAAATCATGAATATTTCAAAGACCAGGCAAAAACTGGTAGTTTCCGGATATGACTATTGTTACTATAATACAATACGTTTCCAGCTGGCATAAGAGAGGCGTTTCCTTAATTATTAAGTTAATGACAGTTTTATGAGTGCCGTATTGAAGCGGCCGCGGTAAGTGTCGATAACAATTGGTGAGGGTGGTAAAATATACACACAGATTTAAATTAGTACCATATAAGATAGTAGTCGGCAGGATTTTTTTTATTTTTTTTTAACATTTTACTGGTTTTCGCGTTGAAAAAGATTGAGAAACGCTGATTTGGATGATCTGGAGGTAAGGGTCAGTAGGGATTAGTGACGGTGGAAGGGGGGAGGTAGGGTTGGGGGTTAAGGTTTTTGGGATGATGTGTCTCTCAATCATAATAAACAGATACATCTCTCTCACTAATTGATAAAGTCTTATGCACTTCAGCGAGATGATGCAGTGATATTTTCATAGATCGTCTTTGACCGGTATTGTGAAAGGGGGAAAATCAGATCATCTAAGTTATGAATTTCTAAAAAAAGTCACATGACAAGCAACGTGATTTACAAAAACACGAATCCTATAATTTTGACGAATTTATCTTGCTGACTAACAAGTGTAGTAACACCATCTGAGCAACTAGGACTGCACTAGCGGATTCCTCATTCGCGACTATTTCGTAACAGGCAAAGTTATATCTGAGTGCGGAGGCATCCACCCGTGAAGCTGGTACAGTCAGATGACGGATGCAATCGGACTATTAGCCAACGAAGTATGGCAGCGTCCACCTTACATTGTCGTTGTTAAAACCTCTCAACGACTCTAGTCATGGTTGACCACCATGACTGGAACCACTAGTGGGAGATAATCAACTTAATCCACAACCTGAAGGTTGGTTGCATCCTTTCGAAACAGGAATACTAAGCCATCGTGTTAGAGGTAGGATAGCCAGTTCCTTTCATCAGCCTATTTTTGACTAAATGAAACCGAGAGTGGTGGTGTAACGGTTAGCATTCTGGCCTCGCATTCGGAAGGACGGCGGTTCGAATCCCCGTCCGGGCATCCAGATTTTGGTTTTCCATGATTTCCCCAAATCACTCCAGATGAATGCCGGGATGCTTCCTTCAAAAAAGCCATGGCCGAATTCCTTCCCATTCCTTGCCCCCCCCCCCCCAATCCTTTCCGTCTCTAAAGACCTCGCTGTTAAGAGATGTTAAGCAGTTACAAAAACAAAAAACAAAAACAAAAAAAGAATAATGAAAACGTTTTTTTTAAAAAAATCTGCTGTTATCTGTACTTATTACACAGAAAACAGTTTTCCGTTAATCTCAACATTGCAAAATACATAGAAGTTAAATGATGTAATGAAGAATTGTGTGTTTAGCGATTATATGGTCTAATTGAATGAAATCGATGGAACACCAACTATTTTATGAATAAAGGGATTTAAATCAAATACTTTTGTTGTTGATACAACCGTAAAGATTTGTTTGCCTTAAGTGTCACTATAGCAGATGTAACCGCGTATTATTTCCCAACATCTCGTTTGAAACCTTCCTGTTCTTTAGCAAGTCACTGAATTACTCAAACATTAAACATTAAGTAATGTTTCATTCGCTTTATAAGCATACGGGAAATATTGTTGCACATTTTCTTGAGTTTTTAACGCACTTGTCATATAAGTACGCCATAAGAGATAATAAGGGGGCTACAGTTGCGTGTAATTATTAAATTGCCTTTCAATAAGTGTTGCGAGATTGCCAGATGAAGCTGGACACGACGAATGATCGTTCAAAGATGGCTGCAGGGTAAAACATTCACGACTGCGAGACAAGTTAGAAATATTACTAAGCCCCTTAACTATAGTATTAGCGTGGTATGTGATAGTAAATAAAGTAACTAAAAGTTTGTTTTAGGTATTTCTCCATCATTATTTAAACAACTGGCGCAGTCTTACAAGAGAAGGTCTGAGTGTTGGCCAGAGTTGTGTAGACATTGTGTGATAGTTTTAAGAGAAGATGAATAGACATGTACAGAACATAGCCTTACGCCTTGTCGACATCAAGGTAATTAAAACCTGGAAAATACGGGGGGGGGGGCGGGGAGGAGCATCGGGAAGGAATTCTACCATGGCCTTTTCAGGATTGGCATGGAGTGATTTCGGGAAACCATGTAAAACCGATGTCTGGATGGCCTGCCTGGATTTCAAACTCGCGTCCTCCCGTGTGAACCCAGAGCTCGGAGAGGGCCACTCCAAGACAGAGTTTAGGTGCTGACGTATGCCACGGTCAGGGGCGGTCACCGTTAAAAAATTTCCACTCGTGTTAAGGCTAGTGCCAAAAACAACGATCACGGTGTTGTGAATAGTAGGAAGAAAAAATCCACCTCGCTGAGTGGTTGCGGTGAGACAGCAATGTCGGCAATGCACCTCGACCTCAAGGACGGGGTCTATGCGTCAGTGGGCAGGATACCGATAGAAAACTAGTGGATTATAGTCCGAACAAGGCAAAGAGTCGTGGCTTAATGTCGTAGACAATTAGAGGCTCTCCTTCAGGCGAAGAGCATTATTCAGGCACGCTGCATCTTCCAGCCCGACAGCTGGTTTAATTGGATACCGAAATTAACTAATTGAGATGTAGCAGCAGAATTACGGGGAAAAAAGAATCGGAAATACCTTAATAGTACTGTAGACAATGAGTTTCCGATGGAATTACAGTTAGAAATATGGCTGAAATTACTTACAAGCAGCTGAAAAAGTGAGGTCCTCAATATTGATATTATGAAAGCAACGTAAACTAAAAATAAATACTGAACTATTTACACCTACGCTCTAGTACAGAATGACTAATTCCGTGCCAGGCTGCGTAGATCACTTTCATCCGTACGAGGCAATGGCGTCAGGAACATGAAGCTTATAAATAAATACAGTTGTGCTTCAATGATCCGAACTAATTGGGACCTAGGGTGGTTCGGATTATCTAGTTGCTCGGATTTTCAATTTCTTTGGATACAAAATATAGCAAACATAGTTTTTATGTTGTCTTTAATTTTACACATCCGTAACATAGGTTGTAATTTTGGGAAACAAAATTACAACCAATGGCCGAAGTAGGAATGATGTTAAATGCAGAATAACACTAGCAAAAAGAACCTCCATGAAAAAGAGAAATCTTTTAGTTTCAAACATTGATCTAGGAATCTGAAAGCATTTTTTAAAACTCTATGTGTGGAGCACAGAATTTTATGATAGCGAAATATGGACTTTAGGAATACTAGAAAGAAAGAAAATTGAAGCATTTGAAATGTGGTGCTACAGAAGAATGCTGAAAATTAAGTGGACTGACAAAGTAAGAAACGAACGAGTTTTGGAAATGATGGGTGAGGAAACACGTTTGTGGAAGAAGCTTACAGAAAGAAAAGACAGGATGGTAGGTCATATTTTGAGACATGCTGGATTGTTTAATTTGTTAGCGGAGGGAACAGTCGAAGGTAAGAACTGTAGAGGAAGACAGAGATTGGAATATATTAAGCAGATAATTGAGGACGTGGGTTGTAAGGGATGTAGACATGAACAGGTTAGCACAGGATGGCAAGGGATGGAGGATTGCATCAAACCAGTCGAAAGACTGATGATTCATTTTGGATATCTTCTTTCTTGCTGCTGAGTTCCTCATTCTTTTCAACAAAAGAAGTTAGGTTGGAATGCACTGAGGCACCGAGGCTTGGGCAGTGCAATTTCGCACTGCCACTTGCCATTCGGGAGGACCGGGGTTAAACTCGGTTCGGCCATCCTGTCTGAGGTTTTCCGTGGTTTCCCTCAGACACACTAGGCGAATGCTGGGATGGTTCCCTACAAGGCCACGGCCGACCTTCCATCCCCCCTCCCTCCCCCTAGTATAGTTTGGCTGAAAAGAGTCTCCTGTGACTCTCCAGCAGCCTGCCTCCCAGCCTTCAGCTGGGACGAATGAAATCGTAAAAAAAAAAAAAAATGCACTGAGGTTGCTGCTCTTATCATCATATGGAATCGTATAGTGCAGTGAATTCCACAGCATATATTTTTTCGGTATTGACATCATCTTCGACTTCATCGGGCACAAGTTGCTCCAAGATTTTCTGTTTTAGATAAGGGTGTTAGGGATTGGAATGAGTTAACAAGGGAAATGACGAATAAATTACCGAAAACGTTAAAAGAATTTAAAGTTAAAATTTGTAGAGGGCAAATGTAGGTGGGTGCAGGATAGGGGGAAGTTGGGTGTGTAGGGAAATTGCCACCGGAGCGTGTGCTCCATTACAATTTAAAAAAAAAATCAAAAATTATATAGGATTCACAATTGCACTGTAAATCCTAAGCATCACGATCACTGTTTAGCAATGCTCTTGCTTCATCTTTATCACAGCGATTATCGTAAATAACTCAATGATCTCATGTAATGTTTGGTCTTCATCTCCTGTAGCAGAGTGCAGCCATAGTTGACTTCCTGTATTCATTAAATTTTGCTGAGTAACAGAACTTCACGAATCTGAAATTAAGAGTCAACTTCTTTTTTGAAAAAGTAATGATTAAACGATGCAATACTTGTTCTTTGTAGATTCTCTTAAATGTTTCTATAATTCCCTGATCCATTGTCAGTAAATCGAACGAATTTTCGATAATACACAACAATATGTCCAGAATAAATGCATTTTCGACCTCATAAAACAATAGCAAACAATTTTTATCAACGAAGTTTTCGGAAATATTGCACCAATGCCTTGAAAAGAGGGAGACTATTTTAAAAATTACAGTATTTTAAGTCCTTTTTTTTAAAGATCGGTTTTGGATAAACGATAAATAAAAATTTAAATCTGAACGACAATTGTAACACGTTAAAATACAATGCAACAGTGGTTTTGCTCTGAATCGCTTGACAAAGAATCATTGACAGTCTTTACTGCGGAATTTTCGAAATGAAAACATAATATTCTAGGTGCCGGGTTTACACATCATTTCTCTGCAGCAAGGTTATTTTTACTTTGTAAGTTTCCACAGCGAGATTCATGTGACTTATCACTAACAGATATTTAATGAAGTTTTTACGTCCCGATCTGGAATTTGAAAATACTGAAGCGTCATATCTATCTTTCTGTCAATAGGTATTTCTCTTCTGTAGTGCAGTTGTGAGAAAGGAGACTCGACCAGTTTTTATAGATTATATTGAATGTTGTACTAAGCGTAATCAATGATCAAACTAACTTTAAATAAGAGAGCTGTCACTAACTTCAACAGTGAAAGGTTCTTGAAAATTGTTATGAACTTTTTGTGAGTATTTCATCATTTACTTTGTTGATACATACAACATTCAAATTGATAGAAAACTGATCACTGCCAGAGGTGACCGCTACAATCATGTGTGTCAATGTAAATACTATATTTAAAGAAATTATTCTAGTTAAATGTATTTTATGACAGAATATTTACACAATTACCAGTCTTATTTAAGTTATAAAATTGAAACTAAAGTTAAAAACTCTTAACTTAGCGTTATATGCCACGTTTACTTTAATGTTTTTTTTTTTTTATGTTACTGTTCATTTAAGCAAAATGTAATTTTATTTTTTGCGTTCAGGCACATCTGATGAGCGCCGTTTGTTGTTTTCAACGACCTGTTATGACTGCGTCTACCATTTGCAATGTAAAGAGCAGAGCGGGTCGTCAGCCTCAAATTAGACCCGCTTTAAAGAGGATGAATCGAACCAGCGTTCTCATAGCAACGTGTCCGTGTTAAGAGATCAACAGACGCAAGGTTAAGTAAGGAACATCACGTCACACTAGTCTGAGAATGAACCCTATCAGTTTATATCTCTGAATCTATTCGCAAAAGTTTGTTACAATATCAGAAAAATTGTGTGAATCGCTCCATTGCCTTGAACCCATTTAATATGGCGACAATGTGTGGACTATATAACGCAAGGCAACGTTGTCAGCGCGTTTTATCAAGTTCCTAGTTCCGTTGCTAGGGGCGCGACTGTCGGTCGAAGCCCACAAAAAAGTCAGATTGTATATGATACACATGTCTCACTACAGTATTTACATAATATTATTGTCATATAACCTACATTTTGAATTTCTTGGTTTCTCAGATAAATAACTCGTTAGTATAATCCAGCTAGTTACAAAATCTCTTTAAAATTTCTAAGAGTTTAATGTTACACCAAAAATGAGAAACTTAGGCCATATTTTTCCCTGCTCCTTTCAAATAATCATTACATTGGTGACACTGTATCTTGAGTTCAAACTTTTACTAAAGTAATACTTTCTGCATCCACTTTCTGTTGTTTTAAATTGTTCTGATGAACTATCCGAAAATAATTATGTAAAATTACTTTAATTTGAGAAATTACTTCTACCACTTGGAAACTAACTACAAATTCTACTTTTTACTTATAGAACAAACAGTATACAAATTTGCATTTTTGTAAATCAGCCCAGGATTTTTTTGTGATCTATGTTTTTAAGTGCGCTAAAATTGTGTAAATAATCTTCGAACACGTTTTCTTTCTTCAAATTATTTAGTTAGTACGATTTAAAAAAAAAAAAAAAAAAAAAAAAAAAAAAAAAAAAAAAAAAAAATCCACTTTACTATAGAATATTCTTTAAATTGAAAATTTTATCAAGATTTCAGTTTCAATCAAAACCTTACTACTCTTTAATAGATACCGCCAGCCAAAACACAACACCAAAGAGGAAAGGGTGAGGGGGGAGAGGGGTTCACAGGAGGCCAAAATTGAGCTACGTTGTTTATGGAAGATCTCTGATCGGCAATGCTGAGAAAGTAAAAGGTGGCTAGTGTAATTAAAACTAGGCATGCATAATAATACACAGGAAATATTTAAATCACTTTGAAAAATTAGTTCGACGCGAGACTGGGGCGTAAGGTTATCACACAAACGCGTTAACTGCTATGCTACTATGACGTAATTGAACTATCTGAAGAGCATGACAGAGTAATAACACTTATCAGAAGGCGGAGGCGGCAAGATTAAGGTTGATCACACTGGAGAATCAAAACAATGACGAATTACGTCAGGTGCTGTCGGCAACATTATGATTCAATTCAATGGCCCCCTGTTCTGCACTACTATGCTGCCTTCACGTTGTTTTAACAGTAAGAATTCTCAATCAGTGCAAAATACGCCTTTCTGATTTAAGTCAGTTAATTTAAAGCAATAAAGAATATTGTTTGTAACACTCAAAGTCGTAGGAGAGAAATACTTTCGTCGTCACCAGCTGATTACGTAATGCCATCAAACGCATTTCCTGCTGTTTTAACGGAAAATTAAAGGTTACTGGTGAATGCAGACCTAATTGAAACATGAATTTTTACAACTGCAGGCACACAATGATTTCGACATAACATCAATATAACAAAATTTGTTGTGTTTACACCTCCAAAAACATCATTTCCATCTTTTAAGGGTTATTTCTCCAACGCGCAAAAATGTATTTTTATTTTTAAAATATTTTTGTTCGCACTATTACTTAATAAGTTCTCTGAATTCTCGAGAAAAATTCATAATAATATATAGGAAGCCAGTAAAAGTTTTATAATATATGGCTTGATTGAACTGCTCTATTATTTTCTTCTTAAATAATATGACAGAAAATGGAAAAAAAACTAAAGTAATTTCGTTTTCTGATGCACCTTCACATTTAAAAATTCTTTTCGGAATTTAAAAACTTAAATACACAGGTTTTGCTTAAAATTAATCTTTATTTGACCTGATTTATAATATTACACTCATAACTATTGTGTAAAATTGGTTTGGCACGTCTTTCTTGAGGTTACAATAATGTATTAAGCGACATATAGCCCCATCTGTCTGCAACTTACGTCCAAAAAATTGTCATTAAATATCACAAAAAATTATAATTTCTGGATCGAAAAAAGAAAACTTGTTAATTTTATTCAAATTTATTAAATTTCAACTTCAGACAATCACTATATGCATTGATTACAATAAATCAGAGTTATTTTAGAGTCACGTCAACAAACGCATTTACTTAACCAGTCTTAGAACAGAGGTTGCTTTGCAAAAAATCCAATTACGTCAACGCTTTACAACACGATACAGGAGAATTGTCTGTTTAGTATTAGATACATGATCTTCAGAAAAAAATGTGATGCTCTCTGATTTGTATTTATACGTAGAGAGATTATTTAGAAAACACTGAAGGCAAAACATGAAATTCCCGCTGAAACATGTATACAGAAATAACAATGGATTGGCGTATCTAACGTAAAAACAATCTCAATTATAGAAATAAGAAAAAATTAGTCTGAAGACCGGTAAAATCGCTTCGTGAACGTAAGGAAATGAACACCTGTATCGATTGGAGCCCTGAGTGATCAATTGTTGGGGGGACGACGTTTGTGTTGCTGTAATAAGTACGACCTTTAAGTTATTCGCGATTTTGATATCATTAAAATACAGGATGGGCAGTGAGCCAGAAAAATATTTTAAGTAATGTTCTGCGTAATGCGTACAGGATGTGAGGGAGACTTCTATCAGTATGGTAGTGCTATGTATCGGAAGTGGCTGAGCTGGTACATCACACACACTGACTCACTGGATGCTCCATCTGCGTCCAGAAGCACAGAGGCGGACCTCGGACACAGCCAACACAGGGTAAGCATGGCTCCTACTGCAGAGTTTTCGGCGCTCTTGGCCGTCCGCCACTGTTTGGCCGAAATAGAAGCTGCCGCACTCACCTGTTGGGCTAGTGGAAGCGTCTAATGGGCCGTCTGCACGGTGAGGCGTCCGCAGGCGGACTGGGCGACTCGCAAAGCGACGCGGCCTTGTCCGTATCGACCGACCAGCTGGCGTCGCGGCGTTCGCTCAGCGCCACAATCATCGCAGCTACTGTGCGCCATCCTGCAAAATTTAGCGCCAGCACCAAGCCGCCAGATTTATGGCGCCCCTCAACACTTCCGCTCGAACGTTGAGGTCCATTCTACATTAATATAACGCACAGCTCCCCAAGAGGCAGCATCGCAGTAGCATTTAATTATTAACCAAGTATAAAACATTTATGCAGTGACGCAACAACAAACATTAAAACGAGAAATACTACTATCCATTTCAAAGACTTCTTTTTGTCATCAGTGACATACTGCCCAGATAATGTCTTCCAGGTTTTCTGTCTTTATCTTCTGAGCACGTTTCCCGTGTCCTAACGTGGGCGGTTACCTTGCCATGTGGGTAGCGTCTAGCGATGCCTGAGGAGATCAACTGGGTGGTCTCTCGTTGCCTTCCCTAGTGTTCGGAAGTAATTATGATAGAGTGTTTGTTCAGTACAGAGAGTTTTTTTATGGCTTTATGCCTCGTCGATGTCGATGTCATTAGAGGCGGGCAAGGACTAGGTGCAAGGAACGGGAAGGATTAGAGCTGTAACAAATCGTATGTATTCGTTACAGAGTAACGAGTACATCGCCCGATTCGGTACTTCGAATCGTTACTCAAAAATTCATTTTCGTTACTCGCATTTGTCGTATGGCTGTCAGTTTGATTCGATAAACAAACAAGTTCTATGCATCATGCGGGAACCGGAACGGTTCGCCCAGCGATTAAGTGAATTTGAATGAGAGAATTAACATTTGTACATCGTGCGTCGCGTTACTGGAAATTTTGATTTGGATTCGTTTCGTTACAAAGAAAAAAGTACAAATATTTTGCGCGTACATTATTTCAATATAATTAGTATCATTTACTGTTAGGGCTTGATATTTTTAACGAGGAAAGTACTTTTGACAGCATAAAGAGTTATTTTGTAGTTTTTTTTTTGTTTAACATTAAAATTTACGGAGCATAGTTTATAAATAGAATATTTAGATAGATAATTTGAGATGGTTATTGTTTTTTTTATCGATTTCAAAGATTTATGAAATGCGTTTCTTCTAAAATGCGATAATCTAACCTCTATTTTATTTTACAGTGCAAATTTTACCTAACTTACTTTAATAAATGAAGAATTTACTGTATTTAAACGAAGTCAACCCGTACGCAACGCGAGTCGATTGGATGCTTCATACTAGTGTTCGATTGTGTCAGAAGTAACGATTAACGAAACGATACAATAGTAACGAAGTCGCCCTGAACGCGGCGCGACTCGATACAATCCTTCAGGTTAGTAACGAGTAACGCTTCGATAGTAACGAGTGCTGATTGGTTTAGTAACGAATTCCTACGGGTACACAATTTCTCGCTACTTTTACAGCTCTGGGAAGGATTTCGGCCAAGGCATTACCCCGGCATTCATCCGGAGTAATTTGGGGAAACCATGGGAAACCCAAATCTAGATGACCGAACGGGGATTCGAATCAGCGTCCTCCCGAATGCGAGGCCAGATTGTTACCACTCTCCCATCAGGCTTGGTTTGTTTTAAGGATGAAAGATAAAAGATGGGAGAGAATGACACTCGGAGTTGGCCTCGTCAGGCCTACTCTTCCGAAGAACACCGGAGGGGGCTACACTGAATAACGATTAACAGTGTCATATGTCCATACGAGTGGTTTGGGATTTAACCCAGGACTTTGGTGCACAATCTGGTGATTATGAATTGTGCACCTCCTAAATTGCCGGCCAAGTCCTGATGATAAAAAGTTTTTAAACTACCGGGATTCGAACCAGCTAACCCCGTATCAGCACCGGCAACTGAGTCTCCTTAATTTTTTAATCCGCACATATCCGCTAAAACCAACTACCGTGAATTATCTGTTGTACCTGTTTTCATTTATACCTTCTTGCAGAGTTCTTTCTTACTACTTGTTCAAAAGCAATGTTTAATTTTTGTTGTTTTGTTCTGTTTTATTAAATCTTTATGGCTCGTCTATATCGAGCTCACTGTAACCGGGAGAGGATTTAGGGTAAGGAAAGAGAGTGTTTTGAGAGCACTACACCGGCATTCGTCTGGTGTGATTTCGGAAATCCATAGAAAAGCAATACCGAGCGTGGTGGGTAAACGGTTAACGTCTTGGCCTCGCATTCGGGAGGACGCCGGTTCGAATCCCCGTTCGGGCATCCAGATTTGGGTTTCCCATGGTTTCCCCAAATCACTCCAGGCGAATGCCGGGATGATTCCTTCAAAAAGGCCATGGTCGAATTCCTTCCCGTTCCTTGTCCCCAGTCCCATCGTGCCTCTAATGACCTTAGCAGTCGACGAGGCGTAAACAAAAAAAAAAAAAAAAAAAAAAAAAAAAAATCCGCACGGTCAGACGCGTATAAGAATCCACGACTTTCCAGCCCCCCAACTTACGAGACTCGGTAGAATCAATGTGAATACCGTGCGTCTATGAATTAAACAGCATCGAATTATAGAGAGACAATGCCACTCTGTTTCGGTGCTTCTTTGATGTTCTAAATTTTGTGATAATAGTTAATGGTTTATTATTGCATTCGAAATAGCAATTTTTCACCTCGAGCATACTTATATTTTACAATCCACTAAAAATTTTTGGGTGATTATATTCCGTTCCGTCGAATGCTTTTACACTCATCACCATCGATGCATTGCACGAAGTTCCAGCGAGAATACTATGACCCACCTCATGTTGACTAGTCATTCTAAAACGTTCAGATTGTGTATAATGTTGATGTTGTGGACCGGGCGCGATAGATCGAGAAGGCGCTAGGTGCGTGGGATATGCGGCTTGTCAAAGGCTCTCTGAGTACGGAAGATCAGATGGTACAGCTGGACCATAAGCAACGCAATCATTTTCAGTTCTAATCATGTGCATCCCACACCATCCTTCCCATTTCCTAGAGTCATTATCAAGATTGATTGATGATTTTACAATTTTTACAAATATTGCTGTGATTTTTTTTTGATATGGTAACGAAAAATATTAAAAACTTGAAAATGATCGGTTTCCGGGATTCTAGCTTCCATATACCTCAAATCGTTTTTGTTGTTGGATGTAGTCTTCTCGGGAGACTAGCCGAGTAAGTAAGATGTTTCCACACGATATTTCGGCGATCTCAGACTCCGTCGCCATCTTCTGGTGAAGTGCCGGATCCGTCAGAAGGCTGGTTCTTATAGCCTCCGAATGCGCGCGTGGTGGCGTGCGCGCAGCTGGTTGGCTGACTCGGTCGGCGCCTAGGTGGTGGAGTGGGGGTTGGCGCCGGTAGGAGGCAAGCGTGGGCGCAGTTGGTCCGCGGCCGCCGTGCTGTGCACTTCGGCGCGCTGACGACGTATTGCATTAATGACAGGTGCCCACGCTTCGCTCAGCTGGTATCCACAGTCCCGGTTGACGAGATTGCACGTGGTGCGAATTTCAACTGCTTCTGTGAGAATACTGTCCCAGAAGTTCCTTGTACGCGCCAATATCCTGGTATTCTCAAAGTCGAAGCCATGGCGTTGTTCCAGGCTATGTTCCGCCACCGCCGATTTTTCACTCTGCCCCAGACGCACGTGTCGGGCGTGTTCCAGACAACGCTGGTTAATGCATCGTACCGTCTGGCCAATGTATCTCTTACCGCATTCACATGGAATGCTGTAAACTCCCGGTGTTCGGAGTGCCAGGTCGTCCTTGGGGGAGCGCAAGATGTTCTTCAGCTTCGGTGGTGGCAGGAAGATGGTCTTAATCCCGTTTCTGGCCAGAACTCTGCCAATTCTCGACGTTGTAGGACCGGAGTATGGCAAGAAGGCAATGCGATCCTGTGGCTCGTTCTCGGTGTTATTGAGCCTGCGTCTCGGTTCTCGGAATGCCAGTCTGATCTGATGCTCCGAGTACCCGTTGCGCCTGAATGTCTGCCGTAGGTGGTTGACTTCGTCCGGTAGGCTGTCGACATCGCAAATCGTTCGCGCCCTATGTACCAGCGTGGTGAGCACCGTATTGCGCTGTGCCGGGTGGTGGCTACGCGCGTTGAGGTACAGGTCTGTGTGCGTAGGCTTCCTGTACACAGAGTGTCCGAGTGTCCCATCTGGTTTCCTTTCAATCAGAATGTCTAGGAAAGGAAGCCGGCCATTCTCTTCCACCTCCATCGTGAACTTGATGTTTTTGTTGATACTATTCAGATGCTGGATATGTTGTTGTTTTTCAGATCAAAACTCTCATGCCTGTACTTCGAATATTGCGATGAAATTCTGTCTTCAGAAAAGACCATGCATAGTTAATTCCAATAGGTAGTCCATGGAAAACTTTTGAGAATTGTACACTATGAAAAGCGAGGTTGGTGATTTATAATATGATGAAAGAAGAACTGCTCATTTATAGCATTTGTTTAGTTGTTAACTGAACTAGGTACGTAGAAAAACACCTACAACATATTACGAAACAATCAGAAATGATGAAATGTTTACCTAACAGAAACAAAAACTCTAGAAAACACAATGGTTTATTCATATCTATGTAATATCTGGTGCTGCTATCTAGTGGTAATGGATCACTTCTTATCGATGCCAGCGATTCTAGCAGCTTGCTTCTGAACTATTCCATACCCGTGGCCTCGATTGTTCATAGTTTGCCATTTAACAGAGGATTTTTAAAAGAGAGAGAGAACTTTTAGAGGTAATTACATTATGGTTTGTTGAAAAAATTACTAATTCAAAAGACATTAAAAATCATTTTAGGATGTATTTAGTATTTATGTTCGTGGTGTCATTGACTGAAACAATATTTCATTTTATTGCTAATTCAAGATTAAAGGAACTCGGAACTGTTATTCAGCGATATCTTTCTACATACAATTGAGAATTAGGTACTAGTTATTCTGTAATTACCGCCATTAAGTTCTCTGCTGAAGAAAGATACAGCGTCATTTATGACAGTTCCGTACTCAAGGGAAATTAAAGCAAATGCTGTGGTAATAAGTTTCCTTACAGACTTCATTAGCTAAAGGCTCTAGTGGCATAGCACCGCTGTTCTCGAAAGTTCCGGTCGTATTCATTGCTTTACTGCCCTCCTCATCTTACACACGTATCTGCACTTCACGGTTTACATTTCTCAGGAGGCACGTTTAAGGTCGGTTGAGCTCTCAAGGGAAATTTTCAAATGTTTGTTGGAGTTAAACACCACACTACACTATGTGTCCGCATCTGTTAAATGCTCATTCAATTTCCACCCATGGATACGCATTTGTGACCGGTACTTTGAGCTGAAGTCTAAGTTTATCGATACACTGTAATTTTGTTATAGTGAGTTCGCTTATGATATTGAGAGAAATTATAAAAGTTTTGTAAATTATTATAAACTGTGTGAATTTACAAACAAAATCGGGACCCCGAATATACTTTCCCACAGATAAAGTGTAATCCGTAAATTTTTACTATAGTGAATGACATAAATGTATACATATATATATTGGTGTACTGTGAAGACATGGTAATTTGAGAAATACACAAAAATTTGTTTAATTAATTTTCCTGTTTATAATGCAATGCCAATAGGAAATGTTACAAAAAACTTCAGTGTGTAGATGCATTGTTATTATAACTTGTGAAGTACAAAAGGTTCAATTAATGTGGGAAGTGTAAATGATAAAATTACAGATATTGATAACTAATGTTTTATTAAACAACATTAAAGTTTCAATAATAGACCATACGTAACCTGTCCTGACAGGTTACTAAAGAAAGCAAATTAATTAAGACAAGTCTTTTAGGTTTTGCTCATCATCATATCCCATACAAACATCAGCAGCGGCAGATCGTCGGCCGTGCACGTCCGTCTTGTTTATCAGGCGTTGTTAAGCTTTCGGCATTACACTTTATACATTCACCATAATCTGCTCTACGCTTCTGTATGCATTTACGATACTGTATGCGATTCCAATACTGCAACACTTTGTCCAGTTTTCATAAGTTTAGTTGCGAACAAAATTATTAAGTCTTTTTAACACTACCAATGATCTCACTGTACACTACATAGATAGTGCTCGATAGATTATTGTTATTAATTTAATTGCGATGGAGCTAACACTCCGAGGCAATTCCCCCAGTCATCCATTTACCCTTTTAATATGCATATTTATTTTTAATTTTCTTTTATAATTGGAATGTTAAATTCCTCCCCCATTTAATATTATGATTTACAAATTTCAATTCTAAATTCTTTAAGCGTTTTTGGTAAATTATTCATCACGACACTTCGTAATTTGTTCCAATCCCTGACACCCTTACCAACAAAAGAAAATTTTACCATTCCCTTATGCATGAAATCGAGTGCAAGCTTGTGGTCATGGTCGCCTTTCCCCTTCCATGCACTATTCCTAATTCTTTGACCAATATTCCTCCAAGCTCCATCACCAGCATATGCCCAGCACTCTCTTAACCCTCTTCCTTTCCTCCAATGAGTCCCAACCCAGCTCCCTTATCATATCACTTACTGATTGGGTACTGCGATAATTTCCACAAACAAATCTAGCTACTCTTCTTTGCACACCTTTCAACTCCTGTATTTGATAACCAAAATGTGAGTCCCAAACTTCACCACCATATTCAACCAATGGTCTGACCAAAGTCTTGTATCCCAACTCCCTAACTACTCTGGTACATCCTCTCATCACCCGCTCCAGTAAATGAAGGACTTTGCAACCTTTTCCTACCACCTGCCCAATGTGCTCTGCCCAGTTATTATCAAACGTTATGCCAAGATATTTACACTTCAAGCTCTCAACAAGCAATCTGACCCCACCCTATAATCGTAATAAACGTTTTCCATTTTTTTTCTGTGTACCTAATAAGCTGACTTTTCTTGGAATTTATCTTCATTCCATGCTGACCTACCCATTTAGATATTCTATCCAGGTCACCCTGCAGCTAATATAAGTGTGCGCTGCCGTTTCTCCCCTCTCCTTGTTTATAACGTTTGTTCTTTCTCCTGTAGAAGGAATATTATATGAACGTTTATGTTTTGTCATTTAGAAGATATTACAGTTTCATACTTTACGCACTCGATTTTCTGGTTGGAAAAAGGAGGAGGGTTGGGGGAAGGATGTACACAGTTGTCCTAATAGGTAAGTCATAGAATATGTACCTCTGTATCGACTTAATACCGTTTTATAGAGAGAGACGACATTTACTGTTACAGGGATGACGACATAGCTGTGATACGAGTGAACTGGCAGTACAGTGGGCTAAAATGTACTTGCCCGTATCTTGACGGTGATAACATAATCGTTCCTCTACATTTAGAAGCAGGAAGTGCGAATTAACGCAGTCTAAATCTTTCGTATGCTTTTGAATTTCTAAATTTGCAGGGGATAATATAAATCGTAAATAAAAATAAATATTGAGTTATCGTAACTTATAATGTGTTGCGAAATATCAAATATTATTTTGGTTCAAGTTGCTTACATAGCAATATATGTGAAGTAACAATGTCAGGCATATAACCTTCATGAAAGTAATGAAGATTAAAAATAAATACTGACTTGAGATCTTGGTGCCTTATCCTGGATTTGTTGTTATTCTTATGTAGACTAACAGCCACCGTTAATAGTCTATAGTTACTTACAAATCAGGACTTCTTCCAGGAAAGCAAAAATACAGCACATTCTCTATTTCGCTATCTGGATGGAATAGAGCAGTTAACGATAAACCTACGGGGTGTGTCGACAGAGACTGTATGAAACCAATATCCATGTGTTTTTTTTTTGGATGACGTCGGGGTCATTAGACTCGGGAGGGGACGATAGACAAAGATCTGAAACGAATTTAGCAATGATTTTTCGAAGGTACCATCCTAGCTTTCACCTGGAGTGATTTAGGGAAACCATGGAAAACCAAAATCTAGAAGGCCGTTTGAGAGTTTGAACTCTCGTCCTCCAGAATTTCAGGCCCAAGAGTTACCGCTTCGGTAATTTCAATTGATTCCAGAAAGCAATGCCGTGGAAGAAAATAATTTAATTCAAAAGTCATGTTTTCTGATTATTATTGTTGTATCACGATGGGTTTTTTTTTCATGATTCCGGTATGGCCTGGTTCGCAACCCGACCCCAAGATAATAATGAAAATTGAAGACACTGTTAAAGCAGAAACAGTAGGTACTCATACCATCTTAAGTGCCTGATGACCACTTTCTGAAACCTCTTCAAAAGTGTTTCTGACGGAAGAACAACCATGATAACAAGAAACCGATACACTGGTAATCCGATCCTTTGGTAATAACTTATGCAATAAACCTTGTTCATATCTGTGCTAAACATGGCTAATGCATTCAAAAATACAGAAATCATAACCATTGAAAATATTCAACAAACAATTTTCCTTATTACAATATACAAGGGTGATATCTGGATCGCCTTCTTATTCACATGCTGATATTATTCACCCGACTATGCTTACTGTTGTGAGAAGACCCGTTCAATAAATATGACATTGAATCATGAGCTAGACGACAGAATAATGTAATATTTTTTCATGGAATCATAGAACAGCTTCTGAAACCTATGGAATGTCCCAACTGAAGGGGACCAATATCTACGGTTTTCGACGTCTACAAGGCATACTGGGAATCTCTTACACTTTTTTTCTAACGACTGAGCGCAGCGTAACAGTAATCTGTCCCGTCACGCCATTTCTCTGCTATCTTAACTGCTCTTATTTCGGTTACAAAGTTCTACACATCATCCTATTTTTGAGTGATTCAGACCCTTCTTTCTGGTTATATATTATTTGTTCTCTATCTTAATTGTTTGATGCAGTGTATCTTACACGATGCGTACATTTTTATTTCAGAATATTTCTTATATGGAACGTCTCTGTGTTTCAGTCATCATTATGAAGTTATTAACTATCCATATATAATTTAATTAAATCTGAATATTTTTTTCTAGACAATTTCAAGCACGAATGAGGTGGCCGCTTTAGACTCATGGAAATATAATGCAAACTTCAGGATGTGAAGCTTTTTAATCACCACGACTGCTTCATTGAAGTTTTGGTGATTCTATCCTAAGTGTTGTCACATGTCAGTGAAACATGTAACTTGTGTTAGGTATGAAAGTGTGTTTTTTGTTTGCGATGCGAGTAGTCTATGAGGTATAATTTGGGCACCGTCCCAATGTGGAAACATCAAAGACGCGCAATCATGACGGCTAGTACAACGGGCCGGGGATTTGAACCTGCCCCATTGTACTTCCCCCATCCAGTGTGATGACGTGTTTCAAGACGCTGAGCTACACTGGAGGGCGAGCTACACTGATCAGCGAGAACATTATGACTACCTACCTACTATCAGGCGATAGCAGCGTCACCTGACGAGGAATGACTGCTAGTCAGACACACGCACGTTGCATGTAGTATCAGTGAGCGTGCTATCCGTGTTTAGAATGGGAAGGCGCGCGATCTATCTGAGTTTCACCGAGGGCAGATTGTGATGGCCCGGCGGTTCGGCACAAGTATTTCGGAAACTGCACGACTTGTCGGGTGTTCGAGGAGTGCTGTGATGAGTGTCTTCAACAAGTGTCACAACCAAGATGAAACCACGTCCAAACGTCGAGGGCTTGGGTGGCCACCCCTCATTACAAATGTCGGGCGTCGTAGGCTGGGCAAACTGGTAAAACCGGATAGGCGGTGAACTGTGGTGGAACTAACATCATACTTTAATGCTGAGCAGAGTACAAGTGTGTCTGAACACACAGGCCACCGAACACTCCTAGCGATGGTCCTCAGGAGCCGATGACCCATGCATGTGCCAATGTTAACACCACGACATAGGTTACTACGACTGAAATGGGCACGTGACCATCGTCACTGGACGTTGGTGCAGAGGCAGAGCGTTGTATGATCTGATGAATCCAGATACCTTCTTCATAATGATGATGGGAGGGTTGCGAATCCGTCGTTTTCCTGGGGAACAGCTTCTTGACACCTGTACGACGGGAGGGAGACAAGCTGGCGGCGACTCAATTATAATCTGGGAAACATTCACTTGGGCATCCGTGGGTCAAGTGGAGCTCGTGCAAGGCACCATGACGGCCAATAAGTATCGTACACTGGTTGCAAACCACGTGCACCCCTTCATGACGACCATGTTTCCCGATGGCAGTGGCATTTTTCAACTTGAAACCGATCGAACACATCTGGGACGTGATTGAACGTGGCGTCAGAGCTCATCGGAATTTACAGGAATTACGTGACTTGCGTGTGCAAATGTGGTGGCAACTTCCTCCAGCGACCTACCGAGGCCTCATTGCCTCCATGTCAAGACGCGTCGCCGCAGTTATCCGTGCCAAAGGTGGACATACCGACTATTAGGTAGGTGGTATAGTGTCCTGGCTGATCAGTGTATATGATTACGGATCTTTATATCTATGCCGCTTTAAGTTTACCTTTAACAACGTTTTCTGTTTCATGAGGAAATGAATATCAATCGCCTGTATGAATGAGTAAATAGATCAACAGGATATCCAAGCAAGATAGATTGCAACACAGATAGCTGATATTTACTGCGTCAAGCACCCAAGGACCAATGATTTTGGTATCCAAATTACATCTGAATACATTCATGATCATAAGTTAGCCTCGCCATAACCTCGTAGTTCGGTTACGAAATTCCAACACGAGATCACTGGCGATACGC
Source organism: Vandiemenella viatica (assembly GCA_031002005.1). Lineage (NCBI taxonomy): Eukaryota > Metazoa > Arthropoda > Insecta > Orthoptera > Morabidae > Vandiemenella > Vandiemenella viatica. Next base: position 191,792,766 of record JARYHS010012519.1, read on the forward strand.
TCTGGTCGTCTGTATTATATAGACATGTAGTGCCTGAACATAAAATTTATTTAAAAAAGAATAATCACAATCTACTCTGCTGATAACAGAGAAGCCAAAACAGTAAAATTTGTCTGCCATGGTAAAACGCAAATACTAAAGGATAGATTTTCATGAAACTGTCCATAGATGTAGTTTGTGTCATGGCTCGTAGTAACATAGTTCCCAATGGAAGAGGCCAAATCGTATATTTTAAAATTTTTGACTGTCTATCCATGCATCAAGCAAAAACTGAAGGACAGCCTTTAACGAACCTGCGCATAGTGATAGGTTAACAAATAGGATATATCGTTCACGGTGATACACAGGACAAAAGCTTAAATTTTGGAATCTTTGCCTGCATCTCAAGCAAAAACAAATGAATGGCTTTCAGCGAAACTACACATAATGATAGCTTATGTCATCAGTTAACGTGTAGTATACTTTTTAACCCGGTTATTACCATACTACGTGCGCGAGTATTTCGTTAATGGATTGGTGATTCTATCTTAAATGTATTTGTATGCACTGATCAAGAAAAACCAACAATTTAAACAAATTGTTCTTAGTGATAGCTTGCGTTTAGTTAGTGATACCTTACGTTATATATATCGAACTCCGGAAAGAAATAATAATTAAAAAAACCATCCCCTGATTTAATTGTTAAGTGGCAGAATCTATCAATTTAATATTCTCTTAGGCATTCCTTTCCGCAGGCCAAATATTTACCACAATAGGCTATTTGACTATTTTTTGAAAATGGTTTTAAATAGTTTATTGATACACGTTATTTACCAGGTACTATTTATTTTTTGACGAAAGTGCTTATTTTACGTAAAATTCAACGTTAAAATTTAGGGTATTTGAAAGCCCGCCAAAACGCTTCTTTGCTGCCTGGCGCGAGCCAACAACACTCGTGACGTCACGTGCCAGCAATCCCTCACTGTACGTAAGTATCGTCTTGTTTTGTTTATCTGAATTTGTGTATAAATTGTTGGAAATATGGTTTACAAATAGTGTTTAGTATATCAATCTACAACCACAACAATAAAAACTCTCCAAATAAACGTAAGTGTCCCGCATTAGCTGAAATTGGAAAAATGTGGCTGCAACTTGCTCGTAGAAACCCAGACGACATTGCGAGGAATCGCATATCATTCGCATATCATTCGCACTATAATTTACTGTAGTACAATGTTTAAGGCAAGTATCTCTGAGTTTAGGGTTCTTAGGTTCGATACTCGCTTTGGAACAAGTGTTGTTATTTGTGGGCATTTTCTTCAAATACTAGTTGCTGTTGGTTGCACCGCATATTATTTTACTAAAATCCACCAAAACAATTTTTTCCGAATATTTCACAAATTTTTGGATAACAATCGTATTATAAATATTTGAAACATAATCAAAAAATACTTGAAAACTGAAACTGGACGTTACTTGTACACCGATAAAATGTTTTTTTTTTAATTAAAAAAAAACTCAAAATTACTTGCGCATTTAAAGAAATACCACCTAAATAGATGCATTTGCGTCAGAAAATCAACATGCTGTTGTATCGTCACGTAAAAATTCCAACAAAAGGTATTTCAAAGCGTTCCGAAATGGTTGCGAGATTAGCGTGAAAGTAATTGTTAAAATAAATTCTATTATTCACCGCCGAGCACTTGGATTTTTTTGCAATGATAATGTATTTCTCCTCTGGTATGTTTCAAAATTAAAAGCGGAAGGTTATCTTTTGAGGTTCGAACATAGAATCTTCAAATTCCTATAACATTCTTTATCTTTAACCATGCAGTTACCTGGACTTCTCGTTAACAGTGAACACTTAAACATCACAGTTGTTACGTCCGGTGAAGTGAACGCGGTAGGTAAATAAATGAACAATAAATTCAGTTTCACTGGAAAAAATTATCATATATCTATAATTATTTATCTGCAGTGAAGAAAAATAATCCACAACATCCAGTTATTTAAGTGTTGTGCTTACCTTACACTACACTTGCATTTTTCTCGTAAATATCTCCTAAAGCAACTAACTTAATATAAATTTTATTCATTTTTATGAAGGATTTCTGTTAATATCTAACTTCCAGTTTAAATATAAATGATTCTCGAATTTTCAAGCTCCGCAGAATAGAAGTCGGGGGTTGTTTCTATAGGTAGCCCTACAAATAATTTTTGGTATTTTTCCGCTGTAGGCTTCTGCAAACTGTTCTTCATTTTATATTCAACACAAAATCTCATTGGTACCAAGAGATAAGCAGCAACAAATAATAAAAATAGTTGAAAACTTGGATAATAGGAAACGCTCCATAAGCAGCCGCAGAGCCTACAGGCAGGTGACGTCACTAAAGCGATCGCCAATCACAGAGCGTTTTCTGTCACGTGACAAGAGGTAAGAAAAATCTGATTTTTATTTCGCTTTTTTTTTTTTAAATTAAAAACAATCCACCTTTTTTTTCAAATTTAACAAAAATAGTTTTCTTAACCATTAATCTAGGCGAATGACTACAATTTGTAATACATTTTCAATACTGTCAAATAGCGTATTGAGTATGAAGAAGTCCAATGCAATCGTCCAGTGCGTCATGCCAGCAATAATACAAGGGGTGATCAAATGAAAAGGTACGAAACGACGTAAAAACGTAACAGTTAAATATCTGCATATTCCGCCATGGGAGAACGCAGCGAGACATCTCGGGATGCGATCGAAGTCTCTGACTGGGATCGGAGCATGCGCGGGCGCCCGCATGCGCAGTAGAGAGCAGAGGCTCTTATAAAAAGCGGCGTCCAAATGATGCGGCAGTCCGTATGAGGACAGGATTCCCCGAGCACAGAAAAACCGTTAACTCCGATTTGTACTGTGAGACACTCCGACGCCTACGCAGGTCCATCAAGAACAAAAGACCGGGGCTGCTCACGGAGGGTGTGGTTCTGCTCCATGATAACGCGCGTCCACACGTCTCCAGAGTCACACACATGGAACTGGCCAAGTTCAAGTGGGAAACGTTGGACCATCCGCCCTACAGTCCGGACATGTCGCCCTGCGATTTCCATGTGTTTGGTCCACTGAAGAAACACCTGAAAGGGAAGCTCTTCAACTCGGACGACGTACTCAAGGACGCTGTGAAGGACTGGGTCTCGTCACGGCCACAGGAATTCTGGTAACAAGGAATCCTGCGGCTTGTTCATCAGTGGGATCGTTGTGCTCAGGCCTATGGTATATATTTTGAATAAAGTCTACATTTGTACCCACCGTGTCGTTTCGTACCTTTTCATTTGATCACCCCTTGTAGAGAGGACTCCTCCATTGTGGTTGGCTTGACCCCTACTTGAGGCTCTACCTTTTTCGGTGGGGCTGATTCCTACGTCTTCGGTTTTCCATGGTTGCCTGAAAGCAATCCATGCAAATGTCGGGATGGTTCCTTTAAAAGGCCATGGCCGAACTCCTTACCGTTTTATTCCCAATCTCCTTCCTTTTTGGGGTGTAGATCCACTCTGATATCATATATTCATATCCAATGTTAATAAAGTAATGATGAAAAATCGCAGCGCATGTAATTATCTGTATTAATTACTTTTGTTCTTTATTCAAACCCAATTTGGTTGATATTTATCCTTGATGTTGCTTCATCGCAAAATTCGTGACAAATTGTAATAAATTATTGACGGTAATTTACAAGTTGAAGGAAAAACGAAAGAAAGGATATTCACGGAACTGCTAGTATAATAAAAGTATAGACGCATATAGCAATAGGGGTAATCAGAGAGGAAATGAAGGTGCTGTGTGAACCGCTGAATTATAAACTGCAAAGAGACTATCCAATTTTTTATGACATTGAATTGCATAATGCTCAAACGTGGGCTGGACGGAAAACAGATGAATGAAGAAGAGGATTTATTTCTTAGAAAGGGCTCGACAACAAGTCATTAGGACAGTTTTGGTACAAGATCTGGAAAAATTAGACCGATGAGTTTTGGCGCCATTCTGACATTTGCTTGGAGTGATTTCGGAAAAGCGAACGACTTCAAATGTGGATATAGGGGGAAGGCTCCTATCTCATAAGTGGAACAGTAGGGTGCGAAACGAGGAGGTGCTGAAGAAAGGACAATGGTAGCTGAAATCACGAAGAAGAATAACAACTAGATTCTACAGTAGAAGAAGAGATGATGTTTTAAAAAGATCTGTAGATAGCATCAGCGCAGGCGTTAGGGAAGATTAAGCGGGGAAAAAGTATTCCGGGCACGGGTCTCCGAAGGAGGCCCGCTGGCCCGGGTACCTAGGTAAATGGAAATCGTGTGCAAAGTTTTAAAATCTACATCAGTGATTTAGAACATTTTGGATTAAATTTTCTGACTTTATCCAAAAAAATCAAAGTATAGAGTAAAAAATTTTGTTGGAGAGAGGGGGAGCTAAGAACGCTTACCCGGAGCCCGGCCCTGGATAGCATGGTGAAAGGAAGGAGGGAAAGAGGAAGAAGAACCTCCAAAGTATTGAATTACGTAAACGTTGAAGACTGAAATATCGAGAAAACAAAAATATTATTTAAGATTTCGGTACTGGGATAAGACTTTTGTAATATTAGCCATTTATTTGTGAGTAAATCGTATTCAGTATAATTCGATAGCTATTCGACATATAACCACATCACTTTTTTATACGTAAGCACGCCCATTAGAAAAAGCGAAATGATTCCTGTCGCTTCAGGTGTTAGATCATCTCCAAGTTTGTAAGTCGCATAACATAAACAGGCACTCTCCACGACTCTGACAATGTCACGCACCATGTGCACAAACTGGTCGCCCTTGAACGTGGCCGTTTAGAATGAAATACGATCTTGCGGAAAAAGTTGACACTGCTGGTTAGAGAAGTCTGTTCTCTTATGCAGTATAAAGAAAACAACCGATTCTGACTTGTGCTGTTAAAACTGCAACTTGTGCGCATAACCGATGTCATAAGAATGCCTTTCGACTGTTTACCTACCAACAATAAAATCAATGAGTTCGGGTCAAATGCATTATCTGAATATTGCTATAAAACAGTTTTTTTTCTGTAAATGATTAAAATAATCTCAGCTACAATCAGAACCTTAGAGAAACTTTTCTGTTCTACATTGGACTACTCCTTTAATAATACGTTTTTTTTTTTTTTTTTTTTTTAAATAATACAAATTATTTAATGATAAAGATATTATACTTATGAAGTTAAAAATACCAGTTGAAGTGATCAACAAAGGCCATGTGGAAATGTGAGTTAATTTAAGTTACGCCAGCAGGGTAAGTTGCTGACAACATTTGGGTAGGCAAGTAAATTCGTGTGGTTTTGCGACCTGGTGAAAGAGTTTGGATTGCCGCGCATTCCGCCCCTGTCTTTGGCCTTAAATATGACGTTGCGGTGTGTGATGTGAAACTTTTGTTCTCGTAACTAAATGAAAATTATCACAAAGTTAAAGGACACTTTGCTAGATTATGCAGTATTGGTGGAGCCTTAGTATGTATTTTGTGTTTAGAGCTTTTGTATCGGAAAACAATTTGGACAAAATTATCTGATAACAGTTCTTACCATCAGTAGGATGCGAGAGACAAAAGCAATTTTTTTTTTTTTTTTACTTTTGAACAAATAAAAACCATTTTAATATATAGACATTTACAGATAGTATGTTGATAATGACTATTAATTTATATTGCTGTTTATCATTGTTATTAATTTACTTCCGTTGCATTTGGTGAATTTGTATCACATACTTTTGTAATCGAATTTTTATGGAAATTGAAATAAGGAAATACATGTTTCACATTTAATATGATCCATTGTTTAACATGAGGTTAAGTGACAGCGGCCACTATGGTAGCTGCCTGCATCAAAGTATCACTAAGTGCGCATGCGCAGAACGTAAAATGCGCATAAGCAGTAGTATGTTGCGGCACATGCTCACTTAACGCATAACACTTACAAACTTTTCCTTATCGGGATCAAAGGAGTTTTACTTCATTATGCAATGGGCACGCGCCAGTGAAATAACCCATCGTGGTTGAATAATAATAATAAATAGTTTTACTCGAAAGCAGAAGTATATTTGATTTATTTAATCTATTTATTTCTCAAAACGAAATTTTCAAAAAAAAATGAAATATGGCGAACCATGCCGGCGTGACACTTCTTGTTGATGCGTTATTTTTCGAATAGAGGTAACCTAGTGGTTCTGATCAGGAATGAAATAAAACTTTATAGCAACGTTTTATTAGTCTAATATTTTCTTTTAGTGTAACTCGGATTGTGCAACCATTCATGCGGCTCAAATGTTATCATTTCAGTGTTACAACTGGATAGAGGTTTCTTCCATGTCATTATTGTATACTTATCGCAGGAAATTGCGTAAAGTGCAATGCAATCTGTTCAAAACCTCTGTCTTGAAATTATTCATTATGGGGTTTCCATATCGCTTAAACAACTTTAAGCGACCAAATATACACGTTACAGAGACATAATGATACAAAACATATGCGTAAAGCACTATACTTTGCTATAACAATCGGGAAACTCACTGGAGGTTAAGCCAGAACAAAAAACTAAAAGTAGTAGGGCCTACGTCACGCCGCGAACGCAACATTTGAATGGAAACGTACATCACAAGGTGAGACCATTCCGATAGTCCCTACGCTGTCTGGCATTACTCAAACACTGGTTAAAGTTGTTTCGAAAAGTGTTCATTATCCAATGAACTATGAGTAATGTGGCGTCATTCTGCTGAATCCAGATTTCCCAGTTTTACCTAAAAGCAGTCCCACTTCGATTTTTTTTTTGGGGAGGGGGGAGGAAGGGGGTATTATATCTCCTCTTAGATGGGGTCGTTTTATATAGTCAAGATAAAGGAAATCGAACATTATCTTTGTGTAGGAACCGTCTCGACAATCACGTGGAGTAATACCAAAATCCGGATTGGCCAACCGGGAGATTTCAACTAATGTCCTTCCGAATGTAATGCTCATATGTTAACTGCTCACACTTCAGGGTCAGTTTCATTTTGTCTTTTTCTCTAAACGTTTACTGTTATATCGTAGTTCCGATATTAACCATCCCACTCACCTTAACAAAATCAGTCACGTAAATAAGTACCAATTTTATTCATATCAAAATGTCTACCATTTTCGGAAGATGTATGGTCTCATAAGGGGGCCTCCATTAATTACGTGAGGATAAATAAGGGGGGGGGGTGTCCGGCGAAATTTCACCAAGGGGAGGGTCGACAGAATTCTTACTTCATCTTTTTAATTCCTCGAAGAACAGTAGAGCTAAAAACAAAAAGTTCTACAAACGACGTCGATACCAAGGTCGGGGGAGAGCTAAAAAATGGCCTCCAAAACTTACTATGTCTTCAGTAGGGGAATCCCTCAATATCTCTCACATCACCATAGGAGGGGGGGGGGGGTCCCATCAGATCTCACTTAACTTAATTCATGGACGCTCTCTAATTGAACTGGCAATGAACCACATTGCTGAGCTGCATTTTTCCGCCTTTCCCACCGCGGGAGGATTCTTTCGTCCGCTGTTTAGGTCAGGGTCGACCAACTGCCCAAACCGGTCCCGAGTGCTGCCTCACAGCTACAGCCTTGACACAGGTCAGTTACGTGGTTCCAGTGCAGTTCCCCAACATTCTTTCATTAAGTGCATATCTTCGTCAGACAATGGTGACCTTCAATTAAAACTCTCCTTTCGTTGTGCTTCCGAATGAAAATGTACTAGTAGCCATTGTTATCAAATTGGTACACATGATCCTGAGACGATATTTGGTTGGCAACCTCGTTGAAAATGATACGAACATGAGGATTGTATTAATGTGAATAAACAATTGTTCACTTTTTTTTATGCATTACGCCTCGCCGACGTCAAGATCATGAGGCAAGAAAGAACAGAAGGCAAGGAACGGGAAGGTATTCGGCAATGGCCTTTTGAAGGAACCATTCATGCATTTACTTGGAGTGATTTGCAGAAACCACGGAAAACCCTAATTTGGATGGGCGGATGGGGATTCAAACCCGCGTCTTCTCGAATGAGAGGACAGAAGGTCACCGCTCACCCAGCACGCTCGGTCAGCTGTTCGAAACCCTGATGTTTTTAGCTAGTGGGTGGAGCGTCGAGGTTTTAAAATTTCTCACCTCTACATCGCCACACTATCATTGAGACTTTTAGTGTAACGTAGGAATTTCAGTGATCTGAAGTACCATTAACTTAGAAAGTGTTGTTTAGCTACAAGACGGGGGACCCACAGCAAAAATGCCATTTTTAATTAGCTTGTAAATATTTGTGTTAGGATATATTTTTATTAATACTGATACACCAACAAAGTTGAAGGAGAAGCTTTATTATTTATAAGAACTCATTTGACAAATGTCACTGATCATTCATTTTGAAAGAATTTAATTTTTAAAAAGGAAAGCCACTGCTGAAAAATCAAATGTCAAGAAAACAATTTGCAATATCACTCGTCCAAATGTTTGGCTATGTTCCCTCAGAGCAGTATCAATCCAGATGCCACGCCACAGAGTGTTGACAATGCATTGACTAGATATGTTCAAGTGCAGCCAACATTGATAAAATCCGTTTCAATAAACGCAAAACAGTATGAGACTACAATGTCTTTAGACCAGAATATTGACTGCAATTTATTTCAGGAACAAGGGAATGAAAAAATTTTCATTTTTAGAAACGGGAGTGGAGGATTGGAACAAGTTATCTATACAGGCAATGAATAATGTGCCTCACACTTTTTTTGCTGGCTTCTCACTCATCGATATTATTATTGATGTGAAATGACTAGGGGCAAGGAAAAGGAAGGAATTCGATCATGGCATTTTGAAGGAACCATTCTGGGAATTCACTTTTAGTAATCTGGGGAAACCATGGAAAACCCAAATCTGGATGGGGATCTCCCAAATGCATGGACAGTGTCCACCACATGTTGGAGGTGAGACAAAGTGATATAAATGTACATATCCAGACCTCATCGCCTCCAACCTTTAGTACAGAACCTTCTATCCCACATCAAAGATATCGTACACTCTTTGAATGTCTGTCTGCAGTCCCAAATCCTCAACCTCTAGACTCCATTGATGTTATCTTCTTGTACACTAACATCCCCTGCTGCCAGGGCCTCAGTCCCTTCAACACTTCCTGGATATGTTTCCCTTTTCTTTTTTTTTTACTTATTGCTTTACATCTCGTTGACGGCTAAGGTCATTAGAGGTGCGATGGGGCTGGGGACAATGAACGGGAAGGAATTCGACCATGGCCTTTTTGAAGGAAGCGTCCCGGCATTCGCCTGGAGTGATTTGGGGAAGCCATGGAAAACCCAAATCTGGATGCCCGGACGGGGATTCGAACCGGTGTCCTCCCGAATGTGAGGCCAGAACGTTAACTGTTCACCCACCATGCTCGGTTTCCCCTTTCCCTTCCACCAAATCTTTCCTCACATCCCTGGCCTACTTTATCCTTTCAGAAACTAAGCTACTTCTTCTTCAATTCCCAAGTTTATCATCAGATATGTGGCACTGTCGTGGGTACCCACATAACACCATCTTATGCCAACCTGATACTGGGCTGTCTGGAGGAACAATTTCAGAAAAAATACCTCCTGATCCTCATCTTGTGTGAGTCAGATACAAAGATGATATATTTATGATGTGGAGCCTCAATAAGATTTTGGCCTAGATTTTCTGAATTCCATTAACAATAGCCACTTCATTAACTTCAAATGGTTGTATTCCCACATCTGTGTCACTTCTTTAGATGTGGACATCAAGCCAACAAATTTACAACAGTACCTACACTTTGACAGTTGCCATCCCTTCTACACCATACATTTCCTTCCATGTAGCCTTGCAATCCCTGGTAAATGTATCTTTACTGATCATGAATCACTGCCCAGGTACTCTCAGTAATTGTTAAAAGCCCTCGTCTCCTGCTGCTATCGCCCTGAACTTCTGTAAAAGTAAATCTCTTGTGCTGCCACCCACAACTCCCATTCTGCACCTCCTAAAGCTGACCGCAGCCCAGCATTCATCACCTTGTTCTCCACTGACCTGGAATCCATTAATCAGATCCTTGACTTTCTAAGTTCCTTATCCAAAATGTATGTCCTCTTTCCCCACACACATGCTTCAGCAAACCTCCCAGTCTTAAAAACATCTTGGTTCAGAAGATCTTACCTTCTGAATTTCCCCATGAACATTTCTCATGCAATAGACCTTGCTGCAAAAAATGCAGCAGGCATCCAGCAACCACCACCTATTCAAATCCTATAATCTTTTCCAATTACTAGACACACCACCTGCTCTATCACTTACCTCATTTACCAGCTTTATTGCATTGCTTCTTATATAGGTCACAACACTCAACAACTGTCCAACAGGGTGAACAGCTACAGTTAAAAAGTTTATAGTGCCAACCCAAAACATCCAGTGCAGTCCATGCCAGCTCACAAAACTCCAACAACATTATCACTGGTTTTGTGGTTAGAGCTGGCAGATTTTTACGAAACCACTCCACACTTCTTCAAATGTCTGTTTACACACCAAAGATCAGAACATCCTAGATATCAGACATTCTGCTGGCCTCAACGTACCCTAGGCTCCTGTCAGTAAATCTGTAACTTACACTTCCACTTGTCATCACAGACATAATAGTGCCACATGATTTTCTCCCCTAGCCACGGCTTCAATCCCCACCTTTACCTACTGGTTTATCTTTGGCTCATTCATGTGCCAGGTCTGAATGTGTACACATCTTTCCCCTTTCCACGTTTTGTCTCCAATGGGAGTTTGGTTAATCAGTGAAATATTGTAAAATCTATTCAAGTTTTGGTGTTCATCTAGCCCTCCTGCCTTCATCTATGGTAAGTGATGGATTATTTTTCCTATCCTTCCTTATTGTCACTATCAAATAGCAGTTTCTTTATCATTATTATTATTATTTTTAATTGCAATGGAGCTAGCGCTCCGGTGGCTATTCCCCTAGACACCTAATTGCCCCTTTCAATATACATTTTTAAAATTTTCTTTTATAATTGGAATGTTACATTCCTCCCCCTATTTACTTTTCCAATTTACAAATTTTAATTTTAAATTCCTTAAGCAATTTTGGTAAATTAATCAATGTTTATCTAGCAGGATTCATATAATCAGCTGGTGTGTGATATGTTCATGGCTTATACTGCTTTTGGTCCACTTTGCTTCATTCCAATTAATGCACTAATTCAATAACTATTTGAAACTATTTAAAAAATCATGATAATTCCGTTGAAACACACGCAGACTGTGCTCTGACGCATTTGTTGTAAATATTTTTTCTTTTGAAATCCCGATGATCATTTAATCTCATATTGTTTACCTATATGTTACAGACTTCTTCAATAATTTATAGATCTGCATCATCAAATGGTCATCCAGCTTCATGGAACTACTACTTTTAAACAAATATCACAGAAAAGCAACCGCAGAAAAATATTTGACCACTGGTATTTGAATTTCATGATCGTTCGAACTTTCAAAAAGTAGCATTTATTCAGAAAATGAATTTATCTCCATTTATTTACACTGCATTAAATTACTTTCAGACACATAGTCCACCAATTCTAAGTTGCCAGGTGTTGTAATCATGCTGACCCTGCAGCTTGCACATATGGCTAATTGAAATGCTCACAGCAATAACAATCTACGACATTCTAAGTCTAAGATCCACTGATTTCTATTACTTGAAACTGTTGACATTGTCTTAGCTTCTTACTTCATCAACTTGAAAACAATTGTTACAAAGACAACTGGAACAAATGTAGGCCTACTCATAATAATATTTAAACACTTTATTGTATATATATGTAGCACCATCTGGCTAATTTTTAGGCAGTGGTACAGCACAATGACACTGAATATACAAAAACATTTAATTAACATTATGCAACAATAATTATACATATAAAATAATACATTGTTTAAGTTAAGCTCTTGATGAATTTTTTTAGTATAAAATAAGTGTCACTTTAACACAAAACAGAACCTATATGCCACTAATTGTATAAAATACTTCTAATTCAACACTAGTAATTAATTAATCCTGTATGAAGAAAGGCCAGATATATTTTTTTACTGTATCAAGTCATTTCATTTAATATTTATATTATTTTTTAGACACATAATATATTTTTGCTTATCTTGGCATTTAATCCAGGAAAATACATATGATTTTCTGGCTATAGGCAAATTGTGCTCACTGTGGAAAGTTTTATTTTGTGGTGAATAATCAGAGACAAAAGTTTATGCATTTTTGTGGTAACTTACAATATGAAATTTAAGCTTCATAAACCAGCAGCAAGTATTATTTAAAATATTTTTACAGTAAAGAAAATCTGAATCTTCAGTTGAACAGGTCAGGGATACAAATTACACAATTCTCACTATTATCATCAAAATTCCTTTCAGTATCACTATTAAATAATTATTTCTCTGTGCTATTTGCGTCATAGTTGCAACAAATTAATTAAATCTGTGTGCTTCTCCAAAACATAAATGTTTACAGTAGCATAAGAAACAGTTGACAAACTTTAGATTTATTTGTATGTCATAGTGTTATCTACATAGTGTTCTCAATGAACCATTAACCATTGTATAATGATGTAGCTAAATAATAATCTTTCAAGACTCCTTGTTTTTATATGCTCACTCCAAAAAGAAAATACATATTACAGTTAAAAAAAAATGTATGCAAACATGTAGCTTTGGTTTTTAAATATGCACTGAAAGTCATTACTAAAAATAAATGAATGATGATATAGGAACTACAATAGCAAATACAACAAAAAATGATGTGAATGTGGTGATTTACAGTAACAACAATAAAGTGATAACAGTGAAACGACTAAAAATGACTGTATAAAAAGAATAATACTTGAAGAAATTGTAAAAACTAATAACAAAATCATATTTCATTTCTTACTGTCATTACTATTATTATTTTTTTTAACTATTCTTATGCTAGCATTATATTAGGTCCACTTTGTGTATTACTATTATTGTATACTTCATCTTTTCTGTTTAAGATTTTTTTTCTTTTTATAAATTTTCTTCACAGTTCCATACTACCCTCCAGGGAATGACTTTGATAAACATCAATTTCCATTTACTGTGTTCCTCTAGCAGGACTAACACTTGTTCCTTATATTCTTGTACTTTTTATTATTATTTCTAAGTTCACAGCCGCAAAATGATCATTCTCTTTTTTTTATTGCTAACTTATTTTACTCTGATTTCCAAGATACATCCAAATTTCATAATGTGCTGTAGCTGAAACAAAAGAACACAATGTAAAATTTATTTTCAGCCCACACACAGATGATTTTTAAAGAAATGATATATGTAGTTTATTAGGTAAAAAGTATAAATCAAAAGATGAAATTTAGTACAGAAACTGCATAACATACATACAATTTTTAAAGCAATTATGAGATAAAATAATAAAACTTATATGCATATAGCTATTAGTACAAATAAACAACCATGAATTAAGAAAAGACCAATATTTTATCAACAATTTAGTGATAAGAAATCATGCTGCCAACCACCATAATTAACACTGATAAAAACAAATGTTCAAACTTTTCAATAAAATTCAAAGGACATTGCTCATTCATTTCATCAACAGAAAATTGTACTGAATTTGAATATCAAAGACACCGGTGCACTAAGATAAAATGTAAATCTGACTTTATGATTCTATGTACAAAAAGTTAATTAGTGACAAAACCTAAATGGTCATTAGTTTGTTGTGGTAATGGCTTCCCACTTTTCCTGAGTGCAATGCGTTCGTTACTCCCCAGAATATGTCTGGTTACTTCGCTCTACCTTGCTTCAGCAGAAAGCCAAACCTCAAGCACATTCTATCTACTATATAATTTCCTAAGTTCACTCACTCATTCACTCACCTTGATAGCTATTGGCTGGAGAACCGTGTCACATGTCAGCCTTCACTCACAAATTAACAGCGACCAGAGATATCATTAGAAGAAATCAAAGTTTTATCTACAATTTAATAGCTAAGCAACTGCTACCAAATTAATTTTTTTTTTTAGCATTTCATAGTTAAAAAATATTGATAAATTTGATGGCTGAAAAAAATGTGGGTCTGCTTTTCAGTAACATGTTGCTAATGAAAGCAACATACAAATTTTAAATAAATAAATAAATAAATAACTCATGGTCCCTGCTGTAACCATGAATAACATTCTGGCCTAGGCTAAATTTAATTTTAATTAAAACTTTCACTAAAGTTACTGCTTGACCGAAGTTTATACATAACGGTTTATTTGCTTCTTACATACTCTCCACTTTCGTTAACGGTCTTTGTTCACGTTCACTGTACATGAGTTATTAGGTTATTTAAAGTGGACATCAAACCAAGTATGTTACCCAATTGAGTATTCTGACAGTTCATTTCTTCAGAGTTGCTCAACTGTTTAATAGTATGAAATGTGTATTAAGTTGTTTGGCCATTACATTATGACCATAGATTACATTATGAGAGTTTGCCCAGTCTCAGTAAAAAATGTGATACTTTTGAAGCAAATAGGAATTTTTAAAATTTTACAGAGTGAACATTAAGTGTCATAGTTTATATTTAAGCAAGCTCGAGTCTACGACTTTTGAAGCAATTATATGATAGAGTGATCGTTCCTGTCTGTGTTTAATATCTACGTCTATTAATAATTCTTAGTTCTTCTAGTTCAAGAGATTTTATTCACCCTAAGGGTGAAACACAGGATGTTCATATTTGGTCAGATCAGGTCAACCTGTTATAATCTTTGACCCTGAAAACTGGAACTATTCTAGACCCGTGATGATATGCAAAAAATGGTCATGGGCTTACACTAGTTCTGTAAATAATAATCCCTTAATTGCACTAATCAACTCAGTTGGTTGTTCTCCTGAAATACATAATTGCAAAGTTTGCAGTATGCACCCACTCACAACTACCTATTTGGCCCCCACACCGTAGAAAGTCCTCCAAATCAGTGGTCATCCCACCTACAACACTACTGGCAGCTTTACCTGCAACACAATCAATTTTACATAACGAGATTTCTACACTGTTCCAACACTTGTATTGAACTCAATGCTTAACCAACAGTCCATGCGGATGGAAAGCTCACTGGCATACCAGTTGCTATAACTCTAATAAGTTTGACAACTCCTTCACTGTCACAGCCAACTGAGTCCTTTCCAATATCACCACCACACTTGAATTCAGAAGTTAGAAACGCGCCTCCCAACATAGTCTAGGAAATAGAAAAATTCCAGTCCCAGAAACTATCCTTCCTCTTTACCTGCCACTTTTCTGGTAAACTTGCCACTTACAGTTTCTTTATTTATATTAGCCATAGGCTATTTGACAAATAAATAAATAAATTTTTATAACCTTTTGATAATTGTTTCATTTTTCTATTTTACATAAATTATTGAGGTTCCTACCCCTCCCCCCTCCCCACCTCTGTCAGTCTTGCTTGCATGACTAGCAGATACCAATAATATTACACTTCCATATCGTAAGGTTTACCCATACTTACAGTACACTAATTTTGTGACTGATTTACACTCTCACATTGTTAATACTTTTTGTTGTGCACTCACATTACCTCCTGTCCCATAACTGATATCATTAACTGATATCTGTTAATGATATAAATAATTTCCATTGTCAACATCATATGACTGACTGGAGTGGGATGGGGATTTGAACATCAGGCTAAAGGTGAAAAGTTACAAGAATGGAAAAAAATAAGCATATAAATTTGAAATGGAAAAAGTAAGGTAGAAGATATCATAATAAGAAAATAAGGAAAGGAAATGCACTCAGTGTGAAGTAAGGCAATAATATAAAACTAACAAAAATTAACCAAATAACTTAAATAGCATACAAGAATTTGTTATTCTCTTAATAACATTACCATGCTAGTAGTATTTCTTTTCTGTAATTTACTATTTCCGTTTCATAACACTTTTACGGCATTCATCTGGTTGATAAATATTAATCTGTACAATATTTAATTCACTTTTAGTAGGTCACTTTGAATTTCATAATTGTTTTGACGTAGAAATTCAAAACACACTTTTAGTTTTATGTTATAATGGTAGAATAATGTATGTTAGAAATGTTAATAACATACTCATATGTAAAAAGTTAAGCCCCTATAAGTTAGTGGTCTGCAGGATAATTTTTGATGTTTTACTGGTACTCTGGTTGGAAAAGTTGAAAAATGCTAAACTAAATGGTTAACTGAATTTAGGGACATCGTAAGATGAATATAAATCACAAATAATTTTAGTAAATTAATTAAATTCTAAGTCAACTGCACAGTGTTTGAAAATGCTAGAACAAAGAACTCCATCGACAATTCATAAAAAATACTTTAATGATCTGACAGGTTGAACAAATAAATCCCTGGACCACAGCTGCATTTCAGGATGATGAACAGCAACAAATGTCATAAAAGCATAACATTATAAACAACAGGCAGCACTTCCAGAGAATACTTCATCTTCTACGATTCATAGTGTTGTTGAAAGACAACAAGCTTGACTTCCTTGAAGTACAGTGTCCATCACTATGATACACCACTGAATGGGTATGAGTCGTGGTGGTGTTGCCACAAGCTGGCAGATCCACCACGGGAGAAGCTGGGCATGTGCAACTGCCAACAGTTGCAGGAGAACAACTTCGCGGAGGAGGGGATGGATGCCGCGACACTATCGGGTTTATACTTTGGCTACAGGGACAACTGGTGTTTACTGCAGGAGTACGTTGGCATGGGGATTTGGAGCGGGATCTCAGGTAGGACCTGTGAAAGGAGAAAATTAGGTTTAAATTTTTTGAATTTTGACATGATATCATAGCTTGGAAGAAGTATTTATTCCGTCAACAAGTTTCCTTTAAAATTCGAACATTATAAGTATAAATCTTGAACATGGCAGCATCAACAGCAACGGTATTTCTTCAATTGTATAATGAAAACACAGCCAAACCTGTTGCATATTTGCAACAGGTTTGGCTGTGTTTTCATTATACAATTATAAGTATACCTAAGCTGGTTATTTTAAATTCCTTTCATAAAATAAAATCCCACTATTTTTTTTCTTTCCTATTTCTTGAAATTTTGTGCAATTATTATAGGCTGATAGCTATTATATTTATAAAAAGTTCCAAAGGGTTTTAGTATATGAGAAATGGAAGGAACTATCTATATATATATATATATAGCCAGATTTGTCACTGTGTTTTCATTCATCTGCAATAATGTAAATAAAAAAACCTATTGTATCTTAGTTTCTACAAATGTTAATGATCAACAGAATGTTATAAAGAATTGTCAGAGGTCATAAGTTTATTAATTCAATACAATTTATACCCAAGGTAACTTTCATTGGCTGGATAAGCCTTAAGGTGTTATTTTAGATTCAAGATGAAACATAAATGTTATGCAGTATTGTGAGCCAAAAATTTTATTTTTAGCTGGTTTCACATTCAGTAATGCATATTAGAATTAATCATATGGTTACTCATTTTTAATACCATGAATAATAAGGATATTATAGGTAAAGTTTATGCCACAGTCCATGATCTCAGGTTCATCAAGAAACAACAAAATAAATATTTTCCTAGACTACAAATGGACCTTTCCCATGCAACATATCTTGTTGCAATAATTGCTGTATACATCCATTCACCACTACCTACTCCAAGCCCAAGACAGGAGAATCTTCTCATAATATTGGATAAACTGCTTGTCAACTACATACCTCATTTATCTTCACAGCACAGCTTCTTAAATAGGCCTTACCACTAAGCAACTGTTATATCAGAATGAATGACCACAGGTGGCTTACACTGTCAGTCTCATCAAGTGGCAGCCGGTGTCAATTTCTACAACTCCAATAACCACAACACAGTTACATGAATAGTCACTGTCGATCGTGGGTATTTGCACTTACTCAGTAAAATGTTTCTATTTTCTTGAAAATAGGATAGGCCGAAATATTGTGCTTGTGTATTTTATGTTGCTGCTACCTTCCTCCCTTCATCTTTGGTGAATCGTGGTTATAGTTTATATTCATAGGTGGGCACAGGTAACTTTGTTAATCGTTAAGCCACTACTTAAAAAGTTAACTCTGATAATTGTTAAGCCACTACTTAAAAATTTAACTCTGATAATCGGTAAAGCATTACATTTTTGCAAATATAAAGTTAATTGTTAAAAGTTAACCATCCAAAACTGGAGCTGATGTTTACGTATTGCAATAGGTATTACTGCAAGCAACACCAAGGTGCTATGTACTGTAACATAAATTAATAATACCTCTGCCAAATGCCCTTCTGGAAATTGAGTTTTTACCAGGGTTCAATATTTCAACCAGCTTCTCAAACGCATCAGATTCCTCGACATGTAGTGGAATTACGTTGGAAACAAAAGTTTACAATACATCGGTCCACACCAGCTTTGAATGCGACGGTGCCAGTAGCTACGATGCCAAATGGTTTATCGACGTAAACTTTTGTTAGCAGATGTAAATGAAAACAAATCAATTCTGCTCCTATCTATATCAGAAGAAGCCACAGTACTTGGAGATCTTTGAATTATTTTTCTTTTTGCCCCACAAGTTGACAGTGCTTTTGCTTTTTCTTCAAACTGTTCATATTTGGATATAAGCATCCTTTTCATATCATTTAAGATTATTAAGGAAACAAAGAAACTGCCGCGAGGCACTGAAAATAAGATAGGATAGGGAAAAATAAACAGATACCCGTCACTTACCACAGATGAAGGCAGGAGGGTAAGACGAACACGTAAAAACACAAAAACATAAACAAATTGCACAATATTTCGACATTTAGTCATGTGGGAGGCGAAACATGTGACCACATGTGGAAACATCAACTATTTGAATAAGAGAATCACCACTGCTTACCAAAGTTGTAGATTGCTATGGTGTCAAAATATGGAAAAAAAGTATACACACGTGTTTAAATTTTCAGGCTCTTATCCCTTCTTAACAACAGAGTGAGGTATCTGCCTGATGGAGGCTGGCAGTTCTATCAGCCGGCTAACTCATTCTGTTATTGAAAGAGGGATATGAGCCAAAAATTACAATGCTCTTTGTGGGTAGGTGTTTTTTCCGCGTTTAAACGCCGCAGCAACCTTCAACAAAACCCAGGAGATTTGAAATTAATGTATAAATACTTCTTACTTAGGAAAGGTAAATGTCTCTCCCATGTCAGAAATATTATTTTTTGTTATCCATATATTTCATCAGCTAAGGAAGAAAATGGAATGCGAATAAAGTTTTTCGTTTAAGATGTATACACCATAATTTTTTGAGTTGTGTAGAAAGGGACTGGTAACTGTACCATGTTCTCTCTAGCTAGAATGGGGAAATATCTATGGTATGCAAGTGGTAGTCAAAAATATTAATTTCCATGTACATAGTAGAAGTATGCTTCTTCAGCTACTGAAGGGAACAAATGCTGACAAAGATTTTCTCTTTTGCTTGTATACCTTGAAATTTCAATTTATTGCTAGTTTGTATTGAACTGTATTTGGACAACATGGCTAAGGAGGCAAAAAACATAACGTAGGATTCCATGAATATGAAAATGAGCCACAGATAAAATTTTATGGTAGTACTGTGACATAACCTTTGTGAGAAATCCAATAGTCAACAATGGTATACTATCGTTGTCTTCTTTTTGCAAGTGATTATTTTTAATTTCCTGTCAGATTCTTTGTTAATTTTATAACCAAACAAATTTTTTTATCATATGGTATAAGCAAAGTGAACTTTAAACATAGAAATGATTATTGCTTTTAATTAAAATAATAAATTATTTCTTCTAAGAATAAAATGGAAAAGACATCTAACACTACTGTGTAAATCTATTAAAACTAATATTATTTATAAATTTTTGTTTATAATCTCCAGCCTAGTGAATGAGTGTTAATAAAGACAATTCTGTATGTGGCACAGTTCTTCCTGCCCTTCACAAAATAAAACTCTGCAATTAAGAATCCACACGAACATGAACTACGATTTGGAAGGAAGAAATGTTTAATAGAGTCTAGTAAATGTGTCAACAGCAAAACACTGAAGATCTGTGAGATATGAACATAAACATGAATTTTTGGGCTAATATTTGTGGTGTAAATTTGTGTCACATGTATGTCCACTGCCACATTGTTCTTGGACAGTTGTGGTCTTACTTTGTCCTTTACAAATCCTAGTACACAAATCAAACCACTTACTTTTTAATAGAAGTGTGATTACACTGTGTGAATGTAATACTATCAAGAATTGCACAAGACAGTCAGGAGATACAGAAAGAAGGTAGTAGATTATAGTCCTCAGATATAACCAGAAGAATGAAGAAAAGAACGTAATTAAATGTTTTAGTGGTGGACAGCAGATTAGTCAGATACAGAAAAATAGAAGTAATTACTAACCTTCTTGATTCATCAAGCAATCTTGCTCTCTCAAAACGTTCATTGGTCATCTGTCTTTGTAAATCGGCCAACTTCCTACTGTATTCTGCAGACTGAGTCTGATAGCGACGTAACTCTGATGCTTCACAATCACTGCAAAAAAATAGAAAAAGAGAGTTTTGATTCAACTATGCAACACTTAGGCTGGAATTTTGTAGTAACATTTGGTTTGTCCCATATCTGCATTTTTTCCACCCTTTTAAGTCACCTTAAGCTACAACAGAAAAAATACAAATCACCTAAAACTACACAAGGTGAAGGAATTAAGAGGCAGTGGAGGAAACATATAACAAATGTGTACTAATAGTGAGTTTTGGAAAGACAAAATATATTGCAGCAGGGGGAAAAATGGTGGTCTAAAAATAGGAGGAAATAAGGTAGAAAACTGTACCAAATATATGTATTTGAACATAATAATAGAAAAATGTTGACAATGAAAATGCTGTTAAGCCACGAAAATAAGAAAAGATAGGGAAAACAATCCTGTGCCAAGCCTGGTGTCTACACATCCAATATCCTTACTATATGTCCTCTAATCATTATTAAGGTTTATTCTAAAATAATGTAAAGTGTGTTCATATTTATGTGTTTGTTTGAGCCCTCCTGCCTTTATTTGTGATGAGTATTGCATATGATAGTAGATAGAAAAGGAACGGCAAAAATGAAATACTAACAAGAATTGCAAGGACGCATAGGTCATTTATTATGATCCTCAGACATAACCAAATGAGTGAAGATAAGAATGCACCAGAGAAACAGTCAAAGTATTTTTCTGCATGAATTTGAAATCTAGGAAATGAGAGAAAGGTAATGACAATGGCTGAAGAGCATAAAAATAGATTCATACAAATAAGTGGAACAGTATACAGATTAATAAATGTTTAATATGCATTGGTGTACCTTATTAAAATAAGTAATGTGTACAACCAGTTTTGCATTTGATTTATAGTTTAAGGAGAAATCTCAATCAAAAATCAATCAACAGAGCTACTCACCAATAAAGCGAACATTTGGCAGAGGTAGGTAAGGTTACATAGTCATAAAAATTCCTGGGTGGTCTGGGATTCGAACTAAGGATCTTGAATTTACAAAATGGGCATGTTAACCATTGAGTTATCAAACTGCTCATTAAAGCAAAATAAATATTGCTGCTTGGATTGTTACAGACCAAAAAACTTAAACTTATTGGTAACAGAACAATGTGGGGAAAAAACCCCTTGTCAACATGTCTTGCCACAGGGTTAATTATTTTAATAGTGATGACTTTGAGGAAATTGCCCTACAAACCTATTTCATGATTTCCTTTCTCTTCTAAAAATTCACTGATGGAAACATAACCACCCATGTACTTTTACTCTTCACAAATTATAATTTTAAACTATTTGTTTCTTGTAAATTGTTCATTTCCCTTGATTCCCTTATTTAAAAAAGAAAAATGCCTTATGCCTAAAATCAAATGACAGCTTCATAGTCATCTCGTCCTTTCCATGTACTACTACTCCTGATTCTTTTACCAATATCCATCCAACCATCATTATTAATACATGCCAGTACATTCACCTTCACCTGTCTTTTGCCTTCCAGTGAAACCCAACCCCACTCCAGTATAATATCAGTTATCGCCTGTGTTATGTGGCAATTTCCACAATAAATCTAGCAGAATCTTTTTTGGATCTCCTCCAAAATCAGTATTTGGTATTCAAAATGTGTGTCCTATACTACACTACTATGTTCAAGGTTTAGTAATGTCAGTGTGCCTGCACATATTAAAGTGCCATTACACTGAATCAAGAAGGTACAATGGGCCCAGGCCCCGAGTACTGGCCGTCTTGGTTGTAGTTTTCAGTAATTATATACATGAATGTTGGGACAGAACTCAGTATCTGCCTCATAAACTGTACATTTCACAAACAAAAATTCACTTCACGTAGAACACAAGTTACTCATTTCATAGACAGATGGCAACACATCCGCATTCCTCCATTAAATTTACAACAGGCTTAGAAAACCAGCAGTAGGTGGACTCTTGCTTTGAAATAAAGCACATCCTCCGGAAGAGGATGTACCGAACGACCCACAAAACTACAGATAATATGATTATTTCTAGGAATATGGATCAAATTTGCTTCAGAATCATTCAAACTTATTTTTGTCTTTAATGTACCTGTATGTGAGAACACTTCATAAAAGCACTTTAATCTATGTATAAAAGATATTGCAACTTATCTGAGAGATAAGGTCACTGACAGAAAGGCGACTCATGTGAAAACTCACAGTTTTGCCTGCAGATCAGTAATCTTCTGCTGAAGTCTGCAAATTTCCATTTGTGCATCTTGTGAAGACAATCGCATCTTCAATGCTTCCTGACGACTGTTTTCTAGCATTTCTTCCAGTGAAGTAATAGTTGCTTGTTCTTTTCCCAGCTGTCCAAGTAGACATTCATGCTGATTTCTCAGTTCTGACATTTCTGCTTCCAGCTGAAAGATTAATCTATACATTATGGACAGATCAAACATAATATTCACACTCCATTTCCCAAATGGTTCATTCACTTTTGAAAAAAAAAAAAAAAAATATCCTGTAGAGACTTCAACATATACATCAGTTTTTTCAGACTATTATTTCAATAAATATGACAAAAAAAAAAAAAGAATGAGGGCAGTAACTAACATGAAAATATAAGAATACTACAAAATTGAAGCTGTTCACAATTTACAAGAAAATGAAATATCAATGACTTATTATTTTATCAATTCTTCAAGCTAACCACCCATTCTATCTAAGCAGAATTTTCATCTTTCTTTTAAGTGTAATCTTCATGCTCAGGTCAACAAACTCATTACCACTCCGTCTATTTATTTATTATTTATTTATCAATCTTGTTCCGTGGATCCCTGCTGAGGAAGTACCTCTGGAATGTGAAACATGTCATTGTTGATACATATACACATAATATGAGTCATATCATAGTAAATATATACACATACATATTTTACAAATACAAGAAATAATAATAAACATACATTTTTGCAACTGAGTTTTGCAAATGTCATAATGAGTACAATTAATTATTTTCTTCAAATTCTTGAATGGAGTAGAAGGAGTTGCCAATAAGATAATCTCTAAGTTTTTGTTTAAATACATCTTTATTATCTGAAAGCTGTTTTATACGATTAGGTAGTTTATTAAACAGATGTATCCCAGAATAATTAACTCCTCTTTGTACTAATGACAGAGATGTTTGTGTTTTATGCAAGTTATTTCTGTTTCTTGTATTGAAACTGTGTACCTGTGAATTAGGTGTAAACAGGTTAAAATTTTCTATGACAAAGCTCATGAGAGAATATATATACTGAGAATACATTGTAAGAATATTGTGTTTCTTAAAGAGTTGTCTGCAAGAAGTTCTTGGTTTTACCCTACACAGAAACCTAATAGCTCTTTTCTGTGCTATGAAAACTTTTTTACTTTGTGAAGAGTTTCCCCCAAAAATTATGCCATATGACATTACTGAATGAAAATATGAGGAGTACACCTGTTTCATTAATTCTAGATCTGCTGTTAGAGAAAGTGTTCGTATTGCGAAGGTGGCACTACTTAACTTTGTCAGTAGTGTAGTGATATGATCATGCCAACAGAGTTTCTGATCTATTTTAATACCAAGAAATTTTATACTCTCTGTTTCTAAGATTGTGTTGTTTTTATAGTTTATACATATATCTGAATGTGCATAGTTTTTTGTTTTAAACCTAATATAATGTGTTTTCTCAAAATTTAATTTTAATGAATTTGCCTTAAACCAATTTGCTACTACTCTAAGTACTTCATTTACATTAAATTCAATAGTACTGTTTGGTGTTTTACGCACAGTCAGGTTAGTGTCATCTGCAAATAAAACACTCTTAACTTTGTCAGATAAATTTCCAGGAAGGTCATTGATGTATAACAGAAAGAGGAGGGGACCTAAGACAGAGCCTTGTGGAATTCCATGTTTTATTTTCTCCCAGTCTGATGAAGCGTCTTTACTTATTTTAGAATCAAAAATTGAAACTTTTTGCATTCGGCTTTCAATGTATGATTTAAACCATTTACCTGCGGTCCCAAAAATACCATAGTATTCCATTTTTTTCAAAAGTAATTAATGATTTACACAGTTAAATGCTTTTGCAAGATCACAAAATATTCCTACAGGATTCATTTTATTATTCAGTTCCTCAAATGTGTTATTTAAAAATGAATATATAGCCATTTCTATGGATGATCCTTTTTTGAACCCAAATTGTGAATCAGTGAGGATATTATAGTGTGTAACATGTTTTATTACTCTACTATACATGACTTTTTCAAAAACCTTTGAGAATGTTGAAAGTAATGAAATGGGACGATAGTTGTCTACACATGTTACTTCTCCTTTTTTAAATAATGGTTTTACAACAGCATATTTTAGTCTATCGGGGAAAACACCTTGTATTAAGGATTCGTTACAAATGTGAGCAAGTACATGACTGATACAGTCTGAACATCTTTTCAGTAATTTACTTGAAATATTGTCATAACTGGAAGAATTTTTAGGTTTTAATTGTTTAATGAGTTTATTTATTTCTGAGACTGTTACTGGTGGCAATTTCATCTCCACAAAGCTATTTGGGAAAGCAGTCTCAAGAAGCCTTAGAGCACTATGTGGGGATTGCTTTTCTATGCCTAATTTATCTACTACTGACGTAAAGTGTTTATTAAATATTTCAGAATAACCTGTTATCTTCAATCACAAATTCAGCTTGTCTCATGGCTCACACAAACACTATATTCTTTTGAAGCTTGGTTAATTGATAGGCTTACCATTTCTATACTTCTCCTAACTTATACTGCCTTCCAGCACTACTTCCTACTCTTTTATAACTATCATAATTTTTTTAAATGATGGATGTAGAAGACTAAATCAAAAAATGGATACAAAGTAATGTAACTATACACAGGAACAAGAGCAAATTTAGTGGAACTACACACATGCCAGTAAATTCTCCTAACAACATGATTTTTTTATTATTATTTTATCACTGACATTTTAAACCCAAGATGAAAAACTTTTAGTAGCTAAACCACTCACCTGCAGTCGCTGGGTTTCACTATCTGCAAATTGCTGCTGGAGACAACCTTTCTGGCCATCAAGTGAAACACAGAGGTCTCGCATTGTACTGAGGTCTGTTTCAGCCTGACGTCGCATTTCTGATTGCTGTCGAACTTGTGTTTCTAAACACGCTACTTGAGATGTTAGTTCAGATATCTGTGAATTTTATGAATTGCCAACATATACTATCAGTCATTGCAAATCATTTAAGAAAATTAGGATTGAAAGGCAAGTTTCATTAAGAAAACTGAACAAAGGGATATTAGCAAAATACCACAATAATTAATTAATATGCAGAAGTGAAAGTGTATAACATTGGTAATTAACTGAATATAAAAGATAAATGGAAAATAGTATTTTATGAAAAGTGATGCCAGTAATTAATAGCAGCTGTTGAATTTTAGAAACATTAGTAATTAAGTTGTAAGGACCAGGCCGATACTGGGGTTATAGTATCGCCTGGGTGCCTTAACTTAAACACTTGATAGCTCACAATTCTCAGTACATCTGCTAAATAATTTTGATTTGATTTGACCATGTAGCCAGGATGACTCAACTAAATGCCTAGGTCGCCACGAAATTTGTTACCCACAAATTAAGAAAAGGGTTTTATGCTAACAACTGAAGCACACAAGTTCACTGTTAGAAAAATCCAAGTTTTATTTTCAAAGTCAAAAGTTCAAAATTTGCATTTACAGTTGAGCAGGCATATCGAACTATCTTTACCAAAGTCTGCAGATTGTGGAGAGAAATTTCGAACCGACCAAAACCCCTTTAATAAATTTACAAGTTTTAATAGTCATTGCAATTATGATTTCACACGACACGACATGGTTGAACTAGCCCGCATGGCCAGTTACAGCGACGAAACAGACCCCCGGCAGGAACAGACCGCGCACAGGAACAGACCACCGGCAGGGACAGACCATAATCGCGGCGGGGTCTTATTTATAGAAACGGCTAGAACCAGTGACGTCAGCAACTGTATCACATCTTTTTGCTTCCGCGTAGCTCAAAGTATGTGTAATTTATTTGACGATTCCGACTATTAGAAATGTTCAAACTTTGATAGTATCTGGACTTATCCACTAGAAGTCCGACGGCAGTCTCGTGAGAAATTTAGAGTAATTAATTTTAAAGTTTTAGCTGTTTAAGACTCCGCGTAGTGATACATTCAAATTTTGGGTAAAATCCCTAAGTGTTCTAGAACTTTTTACGCGCGTGCACAACAATCTGCGACAATCTATTTTTCAAAAACTTAATTACCGGACAAATACTAAAACTTTTGATGAAAACCCATATATGTATGAAATCGTCTTAATTAGGGCTATCTGCTGATATAAAATTTAAATTGATATCTCTTTTAATAAAAAAGCTCATTATTTTCTCTTAATTAAAATCACTAATAAGACTTTACCAAATTACCTAATTTTATTGCCAAAATATCGGGGATAGTGCTGACTACAGCTGGTGATAAAAGTTCGGTTGTAGCTTTACGCGATTTAGAGATATTGCAAATCTTAGAATTTCACTATTCTGATCGCGTGTTTCAAAACTTGAACAAACGGGAATATCTCTTAAACTAAACGTTTCCCGATATGATAATTACACTTTAAAATGATTTTTATAACGAATTACAACTGTGAGCAAGATTACAGGGAAATTCCTTAAAGTTGAAAACTACACTTCTCGAAATTTCTAAGTCCCGCCTAAGCAAAACTAGAATTTGCCAAAATTCAAAGGTGCTTACAAAGTCACGCATAATCCAAAATTTGGAGTAAACCAGTAATGTTGCAATGCCTTGTAAATATAGCAAAGTTTTGAAAGATAACTATGTGTGTATCCAGAATAAACAATTGACAGAGAAGTGAATTAATGAAACAGATAATCAGAATAAAATATTTTGTAATGTCAAGACACTACAAGTAGTGTCAGCAATTAAACTAAGAGGATAAGTTCAGACACTACAAGTAGTACCAGCAATTAACTAAGAGGATAAGTAAGGACTGAAAAAGTGTTCATTAATGAACCCATCCTTGACACCAGACATCCTCATGGCCTGAATCTTCAATAAATTCCTCCCACCAGACCCAGCACTTATTATCTATACTACTTACATTTCTTATATTTTTGATATTTTATTTTTCACTTATAGTTTTCCAATATTTGTTTTTTATATATGTATCCTCACCCAGTTAATATGTTGATCTACCACTTTCAATGATAATATACCATCAACAGTATCGATCCAATATTTGAGCTTCCTCCCCTCCTCCCCTACACTACCATCCGTGTAAGCAACGCCATTCACCAGACAGCGGTCTCTGTGTACACATCTGACTTTGCCTGGTGTCTTACTTCTGCATAAGGCTTGAGCTTCTCTGTGATTTTTTTTTTTTTTTTTTTTTTTTTTTTGTGGTCCCTGCCGCCTTCATCTGTTTGGGTCATATTTCCCTATCTTTCCTTATATATATACAGGGCGTTCGCCGGGAAACGCAACCCACTGTTAGCGCTACAAGGAAGAAACTGCTCCCGGCGAGCGAGCGATCAGTTTCCGGCATTGTTCGACAGTCGGCCGCGGACTATTTCACAATAATTACGCTTCATAAACTTGTATGTGCTAAGCATTTAAATGTGTCGTAATTCATTAGCTTACCTTATAAAAGATGCTGGAAGTGTTGACCCTCTTGTGTAATGCACATTTCACATCTTCTGAACATATTTCGAGACACACGCTGGATTTCACCTTTGTCAATGGACATTATTACTTGATAGATTTTTTCCTCAAGTTCTTCCAATGTGTGAGGATTTCCTTCGTACACCTTACCCTTAAGTTTACCCCAAAGGTAGAAGTCACAAAGGTTTAAATCCGGTGATCTGGCGGGCCACAACCCACGGCTGATTGCACGATCATAAAACACTTCGTCAAGTGCAGCAAGCGAATTTCTAGCGGTGTGAGCTGTCGCCCCATCCTGTTGAAAATAGCCGTACAATTTTTCTTCTTCAGTAAGTTTCTCGAAAAACGGTTTCACAATATTTTCGATATATCTTGCGGAAGTAAGAGTTTCACGGAAGAAAATTGGACCTATGATTCTCGAAGCACTAATCGCACACCAAACACCCACTTTTAAGTCATGCAATGGCAGTTGGAGTAGAGTATTTGGTTTTTCTGAACTCCAGTGTCGACTGTTTTGAGCGTTAACATAACCACTCAGATGAAACCAGGCCTCATCAGAGAAAAACGTCAGTTGCGGATCAACAGTGCCATCGTGGACACCCTGCAGGTACCAGTTGCAAAATCTAATCCTAGGCCCCTGGTCTATTTCTGTAATTTTATGCACCACAATTGTTTTGTACGGCTTTAAGTGAACTAGCTTTGTTACTTTCCAAGCTGACGTCTTAGATACGCCTGCCTGCTGCCCTAACTGACTTAATGATTTTTTGGGTGACTGTTCTAGTCGAAAAGCGATATCGTCAATTTTCTCCTCTGTGAGAATACGGTTGACCGACAGTCTCTTTTTGTTAAAAAATGAACCCGTTTCTCTTACTTTTTTAACCAGATGCAGAATTGTTGATTTAGCTGGCAGTAAAGCGCCAGGATATTCGCGACGAAATTTACTGCGACACTTTTTAAACGACTTCTTCTTCACATATGTATCGTAGAGAAATATTCTTTGTTGCAAACTGTAACATACCATAATTTTACTCACACTCAAACACGGTACAGATTAGTAAGAGTATGAAGCCCTAAACCAGCCAAACCGCAAAGAAACGTTTATTCACAACACTGATTAATAAGAGACTGAAGTCACAAACTAGCTACAATGCAAAGAAACCGTTCTTAACCATGTAGGGTCCCATTATATTGTGCCACTGCACTGTTGGGGCAGCGGAGGTGTTAAACAGTGCGGTGATTCACGGTATCGTGTGGCGGGAACCGCTGGCCCCGCTGACCGAGCAAGTTGCCGACGGCAACAGACTGGGAGGGTTGCGTTTCCCGGCGAACGCCCTGTATTTGTATATATACTAGCAAGTGATGGGTATACCAGGGTGTGGAAGGTGACTATTATCTGTGACTGAGGCCCAAGGGGAGTCTGGTATGCAGAATGTGTTGGTACGCCAATTCTCACCTTCATATTTTGGATAGAGATTTGGTTTTAGGAAGTAGTCTGATGGTTCTAACAGCAGTGAAATGGTTTTAGAGGTCACAAGAGTTGTGAGGTTAGCAACATGGTAGTACAGTTTTTGGGAGTAAACTATTTGTCTGCGACCATTCATTCTGATGGATAACTGCTTCGTGGTGGGGTTAATGCAAGAACTCTGGCAATTGAGAGAAGTGACCTGGTATATAAGATGAGATGTGATAAGGATGGGATGGCCTGTGATGGAGTATTTTTCACCAGTGTTACGGTTACTATAAATTCTGATAGGTGGACACATATTGCACGATTTGCAATGAGATCCTGTTACGTTTTGAATATCAAATATAGGAATTGGAAGGGGTGCATAGGAGGGCAGCTAGAATTTTTTTGTCAAATGCAGATTGGAATCACAAACTGACATGATAAAGTAGCTGGATATGAAGTCATTAGCAGACAGGAGGAGAGCGAACAGAGTACTTAAAGAGTACAATGTATATTATGTTGGTGATGAGGTTTGGAAGGATATAGGCAGAAGAATTTGTAGTAGTTCATGGAAGGAAAAAGATCACCATAACCATGAGTTGGCATTGAATTTCAGGTGTTAGGGAATGGGAATATTTCTCTTGCCAGTCAGGGACAGCAATAAATTACCAAAGAAAATGCTGAACAATTTGGTAAAAGCATTGAAAGCACTTAAAACTCATAAAGGGCAAAAACAGTTTGATTTGGAAATTGCAATCAAGGAACTTTGCATGAAAACACAATTAAATTAAAAGTTGCTAGGCTTGGCATTTAATTTCTATATACAATAAGATAGTGTGGCAATAAATGAGGATGCGGCCACTTGTGGCTGATTTATTGCATGTGTGTACGTGAATAATGTTGCTTGATTGTTTAGGCTTGCAGGTTCGATTCTTTTTCTAAGTAAATTCACGGTTTTCTTTTAAGTTCACATTGGATTTATTCATCAAGCCATACATCTATTACAACACCATCACTAATTAAACTCGTTCATCTGACCATGGACAAGGCAGATCGAGACTTCCTTTCTTCTGACTGCAAGTTCTGACCACGCTTCTGTCTATACACACTGTGTCTCCACTTCTCACTACTACCAGCTCATCGTTCGTCACGAAGCACTTCTCTAAAATGCTCAGCGGACAACATTTTATTACTTTTTGGTCCACTCAATACTTAAACAAGGGAAGACTGGCCAACTATAAATTATATTTGCTGCGCTGTAACTTTCAACCGACTCCCACAGCAGCCAAATTCAGACTGCCCTAACAATTACTTTATTTCACAGCACACATCCGCGCTCAACAATGCTTCATGGTGACTTAAGCTTTACAAATAATTTTCATTTACTTCTCCCAATTTCTATTATTCAAATCCACAATACAATTGCCTTTAGACTCTTTTCTATGCCAAGTTTAATACTGTCTCGCTACAATAGTACTTAAAACATATCTTCTAAACAATCATACCCCCATTTGAAGAGGCTTAATACATTGTAAAATTAAAAATATTAAGAATTCAAATTAATAGGCAAAAAGTGCAAAGAAAAATGTGTTTCTGTAAAACATTACCTGTGCTAAGTAGCTTTGAGTCAAAGTTTCCCTTGACTGTAGATCATTCTCAAGAGCTGCAATTCGATCCTCAGCCAGTTGCAATCTTGTTTTCTGTTCCTTGGTTTCTGTTTCTAGGGTATGATTATTGCTTTCCAGAACTTCTGCCTCCAGGCTAAGGCCTCGGAAGTGTTCCAACATTTCTGATCTTTCACAGTCCTAATTTAGATAACAATTCAAAATTGGCGACAAAACTTCATATATCCTTAAAACCTAAGTACAGCAAAAATGTAAGCAAACTTAATGCATTCATACTGTAATAAGTTTAAAATTTTGACACATTTGGTCGAGAATAAACACAGTTGTTTAGTTTGTGATTAAGATTTATAATATCATGTAATCAACTAATTACTGTCAGAATCAAAGTTAAAATTTCTTTAAAAATTATAAACAAAACCCCATATGACAGGACTGAATGTTAAGGTGTGCTGAAGTTTGTTACTTATGAGAAAGGTTACTGGAATCATAACTTATAACATCTCACACCTTCAGAGTAATAAAAACAATAACGAATGCTGGGTGAGAGTGACTGCAAAGATAGGGAGACAGAAAGATAACGGCAAGAGTGAAAGATGGAAAACAAAGGGAGGAACGTGCTGACTATTAATTAGAAGCTACCCCTCCTTCTATTTAGTGGGTATTCTTAAATTGCTTATTAATACAGACATAATATCTCTCTGTGTCTGCTTCACTTCTATTCCTTTCTTTTATTACCTTAATCGAAGCTGTTATTCCATGCAAATCTGAATTGATTATTTGAAAAGGGCTAGAAAGCCACATTTTTAAATTTTACAGGAGAGCAAAACTGAAAAAAATAAAATCTATGTTTACTTTGTTCTACTTAATACTTTTTTTTTTTTACTTATGGCTTTACGTTTTGTTGACGTCATTAGAGGCAGGATGGGACTAGAACAAGAAATCGAAAGGAATTTTGCCATGACCATTTTGAAGGAAGCATCCCTGCATTCACGTGGAGTGATTTGGGGAAATCATGGAAAACCCAAATCTGGATGCCCAGATGGGGATTCGAAGAGACATTCTCCAGAATGCGATGCAAGAGCATTAACCACTCACACTTAATGCTAATATTATTATGATAGCTCCATTAAAAGATATTGTATTTAGGGGTAGAATAATTGATTTTTGTGAACTGGAGATATGGCAAACTGTATTGTGGTTTTAAAATTATTTTAATGCTCAGAAAACATGTTAAAATAATTAAAAATGGCAAGAAGACTACAGAACTTGGAATTATAGCCTTAATTTGCTGAAAATGAATCTGAGAAACCCTTTTTCATTGGAGAGATTTTATCTGTTGTCAGCCACTAAGGTTATTGCAGAAATAGTTTTTCTTCTCAGGTATAAATTGCAGCAGTTTTCTTAATTAATTCATTTTCCTGATACTGACGGATACTTAACCATTGTAGGTGTGAATACAGGTATCAGGCAGTGGTGGAGTATTATGGGAATGTTTGACCAATGAGAAGTATGTTTTAGAATGCTGTCAATGTAGTTTAAAACGATCACAATTCTCTGGGTGATTACACAATATTCAAAATGAAAATGATGAGAAATATGAGAATGAAATTTTCTGATTTCTGGGTATATGGGATTCTGACCTAACTGAAACTGCACTGCTTTTTCAGTGATTCCACAATCAGTTCTTATATAAAACATCTAGAGTAATCATTTTTGTATTTTAAATTTGGATGTAGAAAAACTAATTACGCCATGATATCTTCACGTGTATATTTATTTATGTATTTCTTATTTATTTCTCATGTCCAGGACATAACATTACAAGTTGCAACAAAACAAATAAAATTAATTAAATAATACCAAGCTTACGGACTATAGAACACAATTAAATGGAATGTGACCAAAATTCCGCAATCCTGATGGCCTTCTCATCTGCCCTAAAAAGGCCGCCGATGGTGCAGGTTTAAGGTAGATTCCTGCATACCAGAAGATGTTGTGGGTCCTGCAGTTCACCACATTCACATAGTTAGTTTTCAGTAGTGTAACCCAATTTTTTGATATTAGATCTGCATCGGGACACTTCAGTTCCTAATCTATTCATGTATATAGATTCAGTCATATTTCCTAGTAATCCTTTTTGTGACACCAAAGTCTTTATTGCATGGTAAAACAATGTCCTTGCACTGGAAAATAGTGATGACTCTTATTGAAAACTTCTCAGGTTTCAAGCCGCGTCAAAATTGAGCCGTCTCGCAACGTTTCGGAAGCTTGCACTGCTTCCATTGTCAATCCCCACTTAACATCACTGAAGTCTGCCACACGGTAGTCTATTATATAGCACCAGCAGCTGGGAGCGGAGGGAAAAGTGCGTGGAGGGGTGGTATAGTTGGGCCCTGCTTGCTTGGTGACGTCATGATCGGGTCACTTCTATGCCAAGGCCTAGAAGTGACCCAAGGCGTCACCTAGCGAGCAGGGCCCAACTAGACTGCCCCTCCACGTGCTTTCCCCTCCAATTCCGGCGCTATATAGTAGACTACTACGTGGCAGACTTCAGTGATGTTAAGCGGGGCTTGACAGTGTAAGCAGTGCAAGCTTCCGAAATGTCATCAGATGTCTCAATTTTGATGCGGCTTGAATGCCGAGAAATTTTTATAAAGCATTGCTGCCGCGAGAATGTACATAGTTATCTGTCTCTTATTGATTTTACCATTTGTACAAACTGCCAACAGAAAATATATGCATTTCTTTTATAGTAGCGGTAACTTCATTCTTAAATAAGTGATAGAGGGACATGCACTGTTGAAGTGCCTGACCTTTGTGACAAGGATAAAATACAGTTTGGTCTGTCTTAATGTTATGCACACAAAATTCATATACCTAAAGCTGCTGGCAATAGATCACCTCCTGCACAGTCAAATGACGTAATTATACTTGATTGTAGCACATTGGCTACAAGAAATATGATGCGGCACCATCCAGATACCCAAGAATCAACTGACTCTGGCCACAGAAGCCTACGATTACGAGGTAATTATAGGTTCTGCATGTAGTCAATGGCTACTGCAAGAATTTTTGGTTATTTTTCTATACATCATTCATTCTGCAGTTGGAAAAGGTCATATGCTCAAAAATATGGCCCTCTTGAGCTAATCAAAGAAAATAGTATCTAATTCTAATGAATAAAGGAGGAACTAGACTGAATGATAATAATAATAATTCCATGTGGTCGTAATGACCTGGAGACAGGGTTTCAATTGGCTGTGCAATCCGCCCCTGCCATAGCTGCCTTAACCTAACCCGGCAATCCTACCGAGTACAGGGGACCTACAGTTTAATGTGGAATCCGAACCACCCAAGCTTTCTGGTGCACTTCATATTGTACAGCAAGCTGTGCCAGAGGTGAAGGTCAGGTTAAGTACCTTTGAAAATCCCCGCTGAGACAGAGATTCAAACCGGGGACCTTTCGATCTGCAGTCAGACACGTTAACCACTGGGCCACCAGGCCGCTCACACTAGACTGAATGATCTGATGACTATACAGTTATAATTTGAGCTGACAAAATGACAAACTTTAAAACATTGCGGCATCAACCTCAAAGACTCCTGCTTCTCTCTACATAGCTTTCGAGTAAAAAATTTGAAAAAAATGTACATATATACCCTGGAAAACAAAATGTTGTTTATAAACAATTATCGTAAATAGTTAGAATATGTTTTCAATAAAAAAAATTAACTCTTCTATTTTAAAGTTTATCCTTTTTATTCAATTCCCTGAGCGCTTCCAGGTACCAAAGCTAGTTTCTTTAATAAAATCCATTTTGGAAAAAACAGATCGTTTCAAAATAATCAATTCACTTGTTTCTTTAATCACTGTAATGAATGGGTAACCAAAGATAAAGTTCTAAGCGCACCAGTGTCAATTTCCTGACTTGCTTACTTTTGTATTTGACAAAAAAATTTCTGTGTTAACAGTAAATTGTTTCGAATTTCCCTCATTAATTTATTCCAGTCCCTGTCTCCTCTCCTTATAAATGAAAATTTTTCCCACTCTATTATGTCAGAAAGCAAGTGCTAGTTTATACTCATGCTTATTTCTTTCCCTTCCATATAGCACTTCTAATTTTTCTACCAATATGCATCCAGTCCTTATTATCAAATTATGCTTCATCCATACCCAGTAACCTCATCATTCATCTTCTGTTTGCCAAAGATTCCCAATCCAACACCTTTATCATATCGGTCACTGATTGTGTTCAGTAATAATTGCCGCAAATTAATTTAATAGAGAAAGAAAGATTTTTGGGTTTCAAATTCTGATGTTATTGGGTGGTGGCTTGACAATGGAAGCAATACACACTTCAAAAATGCCACCTGACTATATGAATTTGGTGTGGCTAGAAGCCTGAGAAGCCACATAAGCATACGTAGTTATTTAAATCCAATAGTCCAGGCAAAATACCGGGATGCTTCCTTCAAAAGGCCATGGCCGAATTCCTTCCCCCCCCCCCCCCATCCTTTCCCGTCTCTAAAGACCTCGCTGTTAGAGAGACATTAAGCAGATTTTAAAAAATCCAATAGATCTCTTTTTCACACACTCCATCTCAAAATGTGGCCCCCTACCACTTGGTCAGTCTAATCCTTTGTATTGCATCACTTTCTTTGTACATCCTCTCATAACTTTCTCAAATAAATTCAGGACTTTGATCATCTCCTTTATTATGTGATTGCAGGCTTTCTAGGAATAATGATGCAATGTAATTGTCACGGTGTGCATCCAGATCGAGTTGTGTAAATATTAACATGTATGTAAGCCTCTACCTGAGTGAAGCCTGGAAGTCAGTCATAGCCAATCTGCAACAGGAACATGGCAGATCGTCATAAGAGGATATTTGGGAGTTAATAACAAAGACCCGACTTTGTAGTAAGCAGCAGGTTAAAACAAGGTGCATGCGATGGAGTCGGTACAGGTATGCACAGCGCTGGGCTGTACACCATACATGAAATCTGATTAGTGCAGTTAGGCAGGAGGTGGCTGTAGGCCATGGAGTGGAATAAGGCCAAGTATGCCACTTCCCGGGGGAAAATAACGCAAGGCAGTTGCAGTAGGCTTGTAATCAATGAAAGTCATGTTATAAGTGATTATGATAATAAAGACAGTTATAAAAATGTTGTCTTTTCATGACTCCATATAGCTGGACACCAGTGAAGATTACATTGCTTTCTCTTGTTTTATTTGTGAGGGAGGGAAGTCAGGGACTGAAATAAATTACTGAAGGAAATGCTAAACAATCTACCTGACACAATGAAAGAATTTTTAATAAAAATTTGTGGAATCTGAAGGTAGGTGAGTAGTAAAATTGTTACATTTTAAAGCAATAGATAATCCAGAAGCTTCAGTACAATACTAAGGTATACTATAAAACAAAGATAAAATAACCTCATTAAAACTAATTTTCTGCTTTACTTATGGTGCAACTGAAAAAAATTTAACTGGCTACATATTCCACAAATATTAATACACTAACAAATTTTGGATTACAGCTTTCATTATTCAGGACTTACCTTCTGTGCAAGAAGCTCTTCAATCCTGCGTATTTCTGCAACATAGTCTTGTAACTGCTTTTTGAGAGTTTCAGATTCTTCACGAGCTGCACATAATTCCCGGTTTGCAATACAACAGTCATTTGTAGCTGATGCCAAGTCATCCTGCAGTCGCCTGCAGTTGAATTAAGTATTAATTCAAAAGTCTAACAACCAAAACATTAATGATAAAACAAAAGCATAAATACAACAACCCCTGGTATCAATCTTTAATGTTGGCTGGTTACACCAGACTCTTCTGCACTGAAAACTTAACCAAGGGATTGGGAAAAATTCAGATTTAAAAATTAGTAAAAAGTGAATTCAACAACTTTGGTTAAGAATATGGATTTTGAGTGCATAGTATGGAAGAAAATACTAAAAAAAACCATTCAATTAGTACATAGACTATTATTATTAACTGTATAGAATTAATACAAACCACAATTCAGAACACAATTTATTGTTAAATAAATGTAAAAGAGAAAACAACAGTGAATGCTACAAGCTTATATGAAGATTACAAACATAATGAACTGCAGTGTCATATGACCTTGAGGGCCACTCTTGCACGGCATGGTGGATCATTTGGTATTGTGCTACACTGTTACATTACACTTGCTATGTCCACCTATCTGCCGTGATTAGTCCTGATTCTATTTAGAGAAATCCCCATAAAACCAGGTGCCTCTTCAGAGGTACATAGATCTCTTAAGTGCATTTACTGTATTTCCATTCTTTGTGGTGACTACTGAAATCCCAAGTAGATATTCCTCCATGGGATACTGGCTGGAGGATGTTCTCACCATCATAACTGCATTATCTGTAACCATCACCTTATGGATATTGTTGACCAACGATACCGACATCAGAGTGGCATTTGCTAGATCATTCTGCACATAGTTGCTGTCCCTTATGATTTGTGGAAAATATTGCTGTTTAAATCATACCCTAAAATTTTAGTTTTCAGGCTCAGATATCGCTCATTGTCAGGGTTTGTTTCCTGAAGGATGACAAAGGCAATACCCTTTTCTGTATTTTGTGTAGGGATTGTCATTTTTCTCTATATAATATAGTCTTGATGTTCATTTGGCAAATATGAACGCATAAGGTAATAATTTCTCTGACAGTTGATTCTTAGAAGGATGGATTGTGTTTGTCCAGATCATTGTGATTTTAATTGTCTGGAGATCTTGATGATTTGATCACCAGTTGTGCTAATCCATTTATATTACCCAGGGTGCACCACTTAGAGGTAGAAAAGCTTTACACACCAGGTATACAGTAATAAATGAAGCCTAGGGCTGATATAAGAATTCTAAAATAATATTCCAGTATACTTACAAATGATTAAATTTTAAAGAAAAGAGAAACTAAACTCATCGATTTGACCAACAAAAAATAGATAACCATTAATTCAAGCACTGATATACAGACAGGTTTGGCTTGAAAGCTTGAAGCAATAGCATCTTGATTTTTTTTTTACTTTGAACCTTTGAATCTTCTGAGATAATAATATAAGATATATGACACTTTTGTATGATTGGTAAATCCACAAGCATGAGATGGTCTATAAGATATCCATCAGAAAGTTTAATAACAAAAGCAAAGTAAATATGGTGTGTTCTTTCCTGAGGCAGTTAAAGATTCCTATATAAATCAGAATAGGCCAATTGTGGGGCTATAGTGATTATAATACAACAGGAGTTGGAGGGCATGCAAAGAAGAGCAGCTAGATTTGTTTGTGGAATTTATCGCAGGACACAGTCAGTATCTGATATGATAAAAGAGCTGGATTGGGAGTTATAGGAGGGTACGAGGAGAGTGAAGAGAATGCTGGGAATATACAAGGCATATGTTGGTGATGGTGCTTGGAGGGAATATTGGTCGAAGAATTAGGAAAAATGCATGGAAGGGGAAAGATGATGATGACCACAAGCTGCACTCGATTTCATGCATAAGGGAGAGGAAAGTTTTCTTTTGTAGGTAAGGACGTCAGGGATTGGAACCAATTACTACTTGAAGTGATGAATAATTTACCAAAAATGCTTAAGAAATTTAAAATTAAAATTTGTAAATTGCAAAAGTAGATGGGGGAGCAATTTAACACTCAAATTATATAAGATAATTAAAAAAGTAATAATAAGATGACTAAGGGAATCAACACTAGAGCATGTGCTACATCACAATCAAAATAATAATAATAACCCTTTCCTCTATTTGTCTGTATATTGCTGTATATGTGGAGATGACTTTTTACTACGTATTGTGCATTGTATATTTGAAGTTGAAAGAAAGGAGATGATGAAACCCAGAGCCAACTTTTTAAGCATACTCTTCCAAAAGATACAAAGGAGGAAACCAAGTTTAATGTGTCCATGCAGTGGACGAAAAGTGTTGCATGCCTCCTCTCCATACATATTAAGGGCAGGTTTGTGATTTAACCCAGAGCCTTGGCACAAAATCTGCTGAATAACAATTTCTTACCACTAAATTTCCTATTTTGCCCCACAAGTTTGAAATGGTGAAATTTCTTACTCCACTGGGGCTCAAACTCACTAAACTAACAGGGGACAAGAGTCCTGATGACTGAACCAACAGGAAGTGTAATATTACCTAAATCAGATTTATTGGAAAGAACAGAACTGCTCTCCGTCATAACTGGATGTAGTGAAAAATGGACACGTGATGGAATTACTATATAAATAAATAAGAAGCAGAAGTTTTTTCATACAATTTTTCTCTCATTTGCTAATGTAGTTGGGATATGACACCATTTGCATTTAATGCAATATCAGAACATAAATGTCCATGAAGTAAACTGCAGTACAAAGCATACCACAAACCATCCAAACAGAGAGTGCACTGAGACTTTCACTGAGCTCTGTTTTGTCTTTCATACTTTGATGGACAATCATTCATTAACAAATATCACAGTTTGATGAGTTTGCTTGACCTCCTTACAACAATGAAGTTAAAATTTACTATCATCTTGCCATGTACAAATATCATTAAGTTGTTCATTTGTAATAATTTTTAAAAAAAGCCGTTAGCACCAGTTAGAAATTTTCTAAAATAAACTTAATAACTCAGATTACTGGAATCATTCCAACCTGTTTTCTCTGAGAAGGCCGTCCCTAGCCCTCTCTGCTGCCTCCAGGTCTGATCTAAGTGACTGTGCCTCCCTTTCAGCATTCCTTACTGCAGCATCACAAGCAGCTGTTTCATCCAGTGAAATACTGAAACAGGAATGAATTGAACTTCATGATTACTCAGAAAAAAGTAAGGTCAAAGGTAAGTCCTTATGCAGAAGAGGTAATTAGAAAAGCAAGAAAACAATTCCTTCCAAGGGAAGCAAGATCTTTAATATGATGACTAGAATAAACCATGCATTGGTTTTTCTTGGCTTCCCAAAGTTCTTCCATGCTGATGACTTGATATTTTGTTCTTGGTATTAATTTACTGTGATATATATTATTCATATACATTTTATTCGGAGGAACTGTCACACAAAACGATTTAAACACCCACGAAACACTTATTTGAAGTGTATGATGTGTGACTATACCAAAATCATGTGCAGACACCATTCCACTGTAAACTGTGGTAAGTGATGGCTTATGATTATATTTCAATTTGTTACCAAGCATCCTTTGTTTTATTTGGACCCAATAAATTATTTATATGACAACAATAATAAGAATAAAAATGCTCTTAGGCACTTAAAATAAGGAAGTAAAGGATCATAAAAATATATAAATAAATAATAAGTAAATGATGTGTCAAGGTGAATGATTAGTCGTAGTTTCTGGAAAGATTCTGACAGCTCAAACTCTGTAGAGATTGTTTGAGTTGTGGGAATTGGCATGGACTAACACCAGTTGGGGTTGCTGGTGCACACTGTTTGCATGTGGCTGGTAATTTTGATGAAAAGTTGGGTAGTGGTGAAAAGGTGCAGTGGGGGCAGGTCAATTGGTTTACAATGTGTGTTGTGTGGTTCATGAGTCTTGTCCAATATGGGAAGTGTTTCCCTTATGGTCAGAGTAGAGTTTGTGGTGGCTGAGAGAATGCTGCAAATTTTATAATGAGGTCTATTGCATGGGAAGTAGCTGGGTGTCTGAGTGATAGATTGGGAAAATCACGGGATTATGAGTTGTAAACCAAGACATTGTTAACTCCACAATGTCATATTTAAATGCATACAAAGCAAACTGAGAAATCAGATTTAAATTCTGTGACAGTATGGTTGGAAACTAATAATGAAAAAAAAAAAAAATAATAAAAATAAAAAAAAAAAACTTAATAAAGATTTTTATATTGAAAATTTGTATTCAGATTTGTCCAGCCCCATTTACTCTGTTTCCGCTGCATTGTATTACAAGCGAGTTTTATTATTATTGTCACTTCCTCACAATGTTCAGCACTAGATTCACTTTAACTGTCACTATGGCTAATTTCAGACTCTGTTTCATTATCGGAAAATCACTACTAAAACTGTCTAAAACAATTTCTACAAACTTTCAAAGTCCATTATCACAACAAAAATTTTCACCACCATGATGGAGATCAGTGAAGAAATACAAACTATAATGATAAGCTTTACGTTTATCATACAATTATTTAACAGTGTGTTTGTATCGGCTACTACGTGTGTGCGAAAGTCTAAGTTCGCCTTCAAGCATAACGGAACAATTCTTGGTCATTGCTCCTCGGGGATACAGTTCCAAGAACCAGTGGTGCATACTTACCTTTACAATTAGAAGAGGGACCTGTCACACTTTGTCAACACACAAAGAGGCTGAAGATGAATGTCTCCCAAGCCTGGTGGTCAGCATCTCCAATCCTTTTAGCTGAAAAGCACGCTTGGCTTAACATGCCAATCTGTGTAGATTTGTGGCCGTATTTACCAACAGTACTGAGTTTTGATGGAATAACACGGTGTTTTAGAGCCGATCATGACAAAGGTGTCCTGGCAATCCCGTGAGAATCTGGAGAGAAAATGTTTCCTCCAATAAGAAATTTGTTAAGAATTTGTTGTTATTCCATTGGTAAAATTATTTCGACATATGGAGTGCAACTGGATGGTGACAGAAGAGAAGACTGGATGGGTAATTATCGACATTGGAGCTGTGGCGGCAGAAATCGGAGACTTGGATCTCGAGTGGTATCTTGGACGGTCAAGTTACCATGCTGGCAGCTTACAGTAATAAGTAACCAGGCTTTGACTTTAAAGAATGGGTATCAGAAATACTATAACTTTAAACTCTGAATCAATGTTTCTTCACGTGGTGCTATGTGGTTGAGGACAATTGATGAGGCAGCGACTTCACCAAGCCTGCACACTGTTTTATGGTAATAACATTTTCTTGAACTTTAGCGATGAGTGTTTGCACATGAATAGTTTTCTCAAAGAGACCGCTCGAATGATGCCCCAATCGGATAGCTCCACCCGATAAGAGTTTCACTACCAGACAATAAATAACAAGCTGAGCAAAATTAGTCACTTGCATATGTTATGCTTGAGAGAGAATTGCATTGGTTATACATCAGATTGAATTGAAGATTACATTGGAGCTTAAATGGTGATCATTAGGCCCATATACTATTGCACGTCCCTTTTGCAAAGATTTCATATTTTGCTATGTGATATATTTTTATAATGTCAATTGGATATCAATTCCACTGTATTGTAATGTTCATTTCAAAATATGATGTTTTCAATGTTATCAGAGTAAAATCAATTTCATAGTATAATTACCATTCATGTAGGACAGGATGTTGTTTATATTAAGAGTTTTTAAATAATTTTTTCTTTTAAAAGTAAATACACCTTCCACCTGTTTGGTCATTTTGATGACGAAATAAACTGTTGATTTATGACACATTTAGATTTAGAAATGTTTATATATTCATCTCACACCTTTATCACAATTGTTCAATAATCAATAAATATTCAAATAAATCATGATAATGAAATATAAGACCCCACAAAACTGCCATATAATACAAAACAAAGAAATTATTTTTTATCTACTAGAAGCAATAGAATATGGGAATTACGAATATCATATGTTAGCACTTGATTTAAGAATATAGTACATACAAATGCCATCTCTTAACTAGAAACTAAAAAAATACATTTAATTATATTGACAAATACAGCATTGAAGCCAAAGACCGACATATGACTTCTATGCCAAAACAATCGCATGACTCCCTCCCCCTGGTGTTATATAATTTGAATAGGCTTCGCTTTATGCTTTTTATTGTTTCTAACCCAAGGCTATGGGTTCTAATTTTACTTTGAATCAGAAAAGTTATGTGATTCAACACCT
The DNA here is from genome assembly GCA_031002005.1 of Vandiemenella viatica. Classification (NCBI taxonomy): domain Eukaryota; kingdom Metazoa; phylum Arthropoda; class Insecta; order Orthoptera; family Morabidae; genus Vandiemenella; species Vandiemenella viatica. Next base: position 191,836,152 of record JARYHS010012519.1, read on the forward strand.
AAGACCCTGCAGACATGGTTATCATGTTCAATGCTGGCAAGCTTTTTATTAACATCAAGATTAGGCGGTACTTGACAATCTTAATACCTATAAGTTTTATTATTTTCTGGAAAAACAAACACATTTACTCTTCTTTGTTCCATTGTTCTTGCTAATAAGCCCCTCCCCCCCTATCCTCTCCCAATGTTAAATGTACCAGTGCACACTACATTTGAAAACAAATTTTGTTTTAATTTTGCTTTGTGACCATGAACACTGTACAGTGTGAGGCTCCCTTCAGACTTCTGAGGTAGGGATGATTTTACATAGATGGGTTACTAGTCCACTGTACAACCCCAAAACCTGGAGCACCTGGGTTTTCACTCAAGGGGTTCCAAGTTTTAGTTCAAATTTTTAGATTCTGAAGATCCATCTTTCCCTGTCTGTTACACCCCTGACAGACCACACTGCCTAGACACTATATTGTCCGATATTTTTTGGACATGGGAATAGGATTTGATATGGCAGAGTTGCCAAGAGATAACACAGAGGTATTTTCTGAGTTTTTGTTGTCATTTCAATTTGGTATTAGACAGGACTGTCAGAAGCCTATCAGAAATTAACAAGAGAGGAAGGGGGAAAAAAAAAAAAAAAAAAAAAAAAAGACACTGGTTCAGAGAGATAAAAGAAGACAACCATTAAACAGGAATAATAGGAGAAATATCAGATCAGCACCTTGTTCCAATAAGTTGTTTAATTTAATTTCGATGGAGTGCACACTCCTGTGGCAGTTTCACTACACACTAATTTTTCCCCCTTTCCTGTATCCACCTACTTTTGCCCTGTACTAATTTCAGCTTCAACTCAGAAAGTTAGGAATAGATTATGAAGGTATTACAAGGGATCTAGATAAGTTAAAAAATATAAAGGAGCCGGTTTCAATAACCCCATCACAGATTTGTTAAATATAAGACGAGACTGCATCATACGATATCTAATATTTAGATTGAATCTGGGTGCTTCTTGGGAACTAAAATAATGGAAATTTGTCACAGTAGTACTAGATCGGAAGAGAAATAGGTTTAAGAACAGCAGTCCTACTAACTTGTCCTTAGTGGAAGGCAAGTTTATGGAGAGATGGATATCCAACTACATCAGAATGACTATAAGGAAAGAAAGTGATGTGTAAATTAGATGCATAGATTTAGAAGTTTCAGTTCTGAATTGAACGATTAATTGTGATGGAACACATGCTCTGGTGGCAATGTCCCTAATCATCTAAGTATCTGTCTAGGTAGTAAGGAAACACACACTACTGATAGACTGTTATAGGGCAGGAAAATGAGTGGAATTCATGTGCGAGTGGAGACTTTCCCGCATACTGATGCAATAAAATCCTCTCGGATGTCCAGCCGGATGGAGTTGTCTACACACAATGTTTCGACAGCTAGCTCTGCTGTCTTCATCAGGTATCAGCTAGCTGTCGAAACATTGTGTTTAGACAACGCCATCCGGCTGGACATCCGAGAGGATTTTATTGCATTGGAATACATGTTTCTGACTGGTTTATTCAATGTTTTTACATGTATTGAGCTAACCTGTGTAACCTATAGTTTTGATATGGAATTAGGAAACATTTAAATTTAATTTGCTAAAGTGATTCTATAAGACTGCATGAGAAATAGCAGTGGAATCTATCATTGGCTGCTGTCATTTATTTTTTTCCTACTGTCAAACATACCTAATCTGGTATTTATAGAGTATTTATTATGCTATTCTGGTGTCCTCGTATTGCAGGCTGAAAACCGATTTGTAGACTAACCCATTTCTCCTGCAACCTGTACTCAACCATTAATCATCAGTTACCGTTATTACAGAACTAAGATGTGATCTCTTGGCCACAATGCCTGAGCCATCACAAGTAATTATGAAATGAAATTACAGTATATTTAGACTTACTGCAGTCAATCTTAAAATATCCTTATACTGTACTATTAAACCTGCTTTTATGATCACAATTTTCACAATTCTTCCATAATTAGTTCCATGGCTTGTTATCTAGTCCCTTATTTCTTTCTTGATGTGTTAAGTTTTTCTAGTAATGTCCTGTAAACCATATAGATTTCACTTTTTAGCATATATGCTTGAAGTTCCTCTATTTGCTTTGTTCGGCAATCACTATTTCCACAATCTAAACCTAAACATGTAAAGTGTGCTTTTATCTGAAATTAGTGTGATCATAGAAGTAATAATTGATGGTAGAGCTGAAATTCCTCAAACTAACACCTACACATTAAAAAACATTGGTATTTATTTTATTATCAAAACTAATGTCTCATTAGTTTTTATTTCAGCATTTTATTGATTTATTTTGTTAGTTAGAAATCAATCAACAATAATCATTAACAATAATTCATAGCTCTTTATTTAACTTTATACACGTTATTTCTACAGTGCTGTTCTTGGCACAGATTTTTTTTTTAATCAGGTACCAGAAATCAATAAATCCAACACAATAAATTAATTTTTTATAAATCCCACTATTGGGGGAATTTCCACCAGAGTGTTAGCTCCATCAAAATTAATAATTATACAAGATAGCTACTGGTTCTGTGAGTTGTGGAAAGTTGTCAGTTTACAAACAATTCTTATTACTATTTGGAAAGAAGGAGCCTCTAAATTGAAAGCTCATTCTCATAATAGTCAAAGGGTGTTAAATTATAAATATACTGAAGTAATCAATAATTGAGAATAATATTCATTAACAAACAACTGAGAATTTAAAAAAATGCATTATGTTAGCATTTAAATGCCATCACACTTAAGCTTCACAGGTTTCAGCAGGGCTTAATTTAATGAGATAAATCATAAAAATTTATTTTAATAGCATATCAGAAAAATACTGCAAGTTCATATACACTTATCAACATGTCAAAGCATGGAGACTTTAAAGAAAAAACATTCTTTGGTTACAATTTCCAGTTTTTTCAGCACCTTCCTATTTTTATTTAAGTCTAAAAACGACTTCTGCCTCATCTAAAATTTTGTAGTGATTAATTTGGGAAGCATATGGCTCTTGGACACTTTAAGTTTCATTCATTCATTCATTCATTTTATTTGCTATTCTATGCTGATATACAGAGATACAATACTAGGAATAAATACTAAGTCCACAGAGGTTAGAAGTAACTGCCAATAATACAGAGAGTGATAACATTATCTCCAGCTTCTTTATTCAGTGCCCTCCAACAAGAAAATAAATTTTTATACTTCATAACTTTTTTAATCTATAAAAGAATTTTTTCTTGGAATTTGGTAGCTGAAGACTGAAGGAATAGCTTATCAGCTAGGGTAAGGAATAAAGGATGACAAAATTAATCACAATAACTGGTTCTATGCCTAGGTAAATATGAAAAAAAATGAATTAAGTAATTAATGTTGAAGAATCTTTTGAAGATTATACTAAAATTTGATGAGCAGCATGGGGAAATATGTGAGTTTGCAGTTAACACCAGAACTTAAGTGCAGTTTGGTGACACTAAGTAAATAATGAACCCTTAATAATAGTAACAATAATTGGAATTTGGGTATTCTAGAACTGTCATTTGATAGTTCGATCAGGAGATGCCGGTTCGATTCGCATCTCACACATTATGGCCAAAGTTCACGTATTCTCACGCCTATATTTATGTTTTCATAATGACTAATTTTATTTTGTTCACAGACCCCACAGGATAGGTCCGCGGACCACAGGTGGGAAACCCTGTCATATGGGATCTAGGTGAACGTGTTAATCCATCGTGTTACCACTGATATTATCCTACCTTTTCAATAAGCGATTTAGACTCCAAAGTTATGGAATTTCGAAATTGAAATACTTTGTGATTCATTATATTAATAATAACTTAATACAGAATTTCAGAATGACAGAAAGGGAAAAAAAAAAATATTCGCAGTCGGTAGGACTCGAACCTACGCTCCCAGAGGGAATCTGATTTCTAGTCAGACGCCTTAACCACTCGGCCACGACTGCCACATAACACTTTAACCCTAGCACTCATATAATAACAACATTGAAATAATGTTTCGTTCCCCAGCCAACTTGAAATAATACTACTCCAACAATATTAAATTACATTACGATGGCTAAAATAGCATGGAAAGCGCTAATGAATGTTTTCCATTACTTTATCTTTCTTTTCCCTTTTACTTTCCGATATCTAACTAACAGTTTCGCGGTACGAGGAAGGGCACAGAACGTTCCTTCCAGTCAATTTTATAAATGTATATGATTGAAAGTGTTAGATACCGTACTATTGATTGCTAAGTTAATCTTGCAGATGTTTTGAATCTTCACTGCCTCATAAGAGATTCGGCCACTAATGACAGAAAGGAATAAAGATCCGAATAATGAAGACGTATTCATCGAGTCACGCGTTGTTTGCATTTAATGATAGCAACATTTATGGTTAAGAGTCTTTATCATTGTTGTCAGGTAAATAATTTTGTAGTTAAAACTAAATAAAGGTTGTATTTATTATAAAATGTTAACAGATTTAAGAATGAGGCCAAAAAATGCTGCTATCCCTGATATGAATGACGGCGTTCATCTCTTTGTGAAACAGGCTTTTTCTTATGAAGAGTCATAAGTTAACTGCTGCTGCCATCTTGTAGCTACCAGTGCTTCCTACGATGCTTATTAAGATTCTTCTTCGGCGTCTCTTGAAGACACAGCTTCAAATATACGCGTGACAACGATTCTGGCTTTCGCGCCAGTGAAGAATCCTTGGATGGCTGACAACTGTTGCAAGAACAACACATATCAATCCTGCTAAGTAATACAGTATCCTAGACCATCACCGGCCCAAATAAATATTGATAAATAAATAAATAAATAACGTAGATAAAACATCACGACGACACAATCTACTATGTTAGTTTATCCGCAACAGTTAATGAACAGAAAAAAAACTACTTTTCTTCCCAAAAGGCAAAGTATATTGATATTAAAAAAAAAGTAACTTATTGACACACACACACAGTCCATAAATGCAGTCAACTATATAATCAGAAACTACATAAAATAACAGGAGCTTTTCCATACGTTAAGTTTTAATCTAATTCTAAATGAAATAAGATTTAAACGAATGCGTTTCCTGAGATCTTCAAAATAATTAACAATCGACATGTTCACACATGTAATGTGCGAAGTGACTAATTAAAGGACATGAAGGAAATACGGAGGACAAATAGAGCACAACTCTTTTTACATGGAAGCTCCCAGTTGTTGAAGAGGTGTAGTAACTAAAGAACGTGTGACGATGAGGACTTAGTCACTGAAACGTGGAATTTAATTAAATCCCCCCACACGTAGACTGACGTAGCCTTTGCCTCTAACCCCCCTCCCCGCCCCCGACGCGGCAAATAGCTTTTTTACCAATTGATTCCAGATGACATTTTGTACTGTTTTCTCTTGTTAGACTATCGTAAATTACATACGGAGATAATTTAATGACGGAAATAAATATTCACAGCCTGTTGTGTGTTCTGTACCTTATTTTAAGTGTGACAAATAATATGAATGAAAACTTGCGTGGCTTGAACACCCCCCTCCTCCCCACGTAGCCCAGCGTAGTTTTCTACCCAACCCATCCTCCCCTCCTAGACAGAGCCACGTATGGAAGATACCTTTCCGTAAGGCCAAAAACAGCCGGAGAGGATTTTACCGAGACGGCAGCCTCTCCAGCTGTTTATAAGAGTACCCGTCGAGTGGATGATCGATCCATATACGTGTCATTTTTTAACTATTAACCATGAAGCGATGTGTCGCGTCGACTTCCCCGCCTCTACACCGAGTCGAGGGCCGTCTCTTTTTTCCCCCTTGAATTACATTAACGTTGTGTCGACTCGACAAAATCGCCCAGTCCCTTTACTTCCTAGATATCCCATTAAAGTGTAGATGGGATTTATTGAGCCAATTAAAATCACGCATGATGTGATCTCTTTTAGAGTCATGGAAATCTCATTAATTCTTAAGGATGTGAAGATTTATTCGCCACGTCTGCTTCAATGATCCTATTCTAATGGCAGAGGGGAGGTGCTGCTCCCTGCAAACACGTAACTTGTGACGCGTTGTGTTTTTTGTTTGCGAAATGTGTAATTTATGAGGCAGAAGTTGGCACCGTCCAAGCATTTGCCTAGGTGTGCGGGAAACAGCCTAAAAACCGCAATCGGGTCGGCCGGTCCATGGGGCAGAGATTTAACCAAAACGCATTGTATCGGCCCGTTCAAGTATAGTGTTGCCTTAACGCGCGAAATTACACGGATTTACAACAATCATATAAGCCGCTACAGTAATAAATATTAAATAAATGAAATAGCTGGTGAAGAGGAAAGGTTAATGCGAGGTAAGGTGATCAGGATGCAGGGAAAGAGAGGGGATGGGTTCGGGAATGGGAGAGGGGAGAGTGGAAAGAGAGGGAAAGGAATGAGTGGAAACATGAGGAGATGAGAGAGGGATGGGAAAGGGAGAGACGGAGGGAAAGTGAGAGGCGAGGGTGTGTTTGGAGGGGAAAGGAAACTGAATGAGAAGAGAGATGAAAAGGGAAGGAGTGAGGTACAGAGTGGGGAGATAGGAGTGGGCGAAAATGGAATTGGAATATGGCTGGAGTCGGATAAGGAATAATAAAAGATTTATTATTTAAGTGTAGCGAGAATTTAAGACAGCTTCTGCAGTGGAAAGGTCCTCTCCGCTTGTGTTTTTATGCACTAGTCTTAGGGAGAGCAGTAAACTATTTTAATAAAGATGTAGATTTAATAAAGGAGAGAAAAAATACAAATGAAGAGGACAAATAATGATCAATAATACATTACGTAATTATCACAAACCTGACTTGAACATGGACAGCGCATGACGAAGACATCGACAAAACGGCGAAACAATTTCACCTGTTCGTGATAGAATATCCCGCGCCAACCCCTGCCATCCACAGTCATGAATCGAGCAAAGCACGCGACCGGTGACTACCTCGTTTAATTTGTAGGATTCGAGGAAGCGCCTCCTTCAAGGCCCTATCGATTTCTGGGTCAAACACTGTATCGTGCCTGCCGTGCCAGGCACCGGAAGAAGGGCACTACAAAAGTCGAAAAAAGTTGCACGTTATTTACCCACTAAGATAAACGATCAGGAGTATGGTATAAATTTCTTCACAGTGTAACACTTGAAAACATTTCATTCATGTCCTTTTTTCCAAGCTCTCATCAGTCTTTCGACTGGTTTGATGCAATCCTTCATCTCCATCATCTAATCTCATCACCTCAACCTTAGTCCTCAGTTATATATTATAATCTTTGTCTACCTTTGAAGTTCTTTCCTGCCATTGTTCCCTCGATTAACAAATCAACTAATCCCACATGTCATAAAATTTAAAGTAATCCTGTCTTATCTTTCTGGAAGACTATTCTTAAAACTTCTTTTCTCGCCTATCATTTCCAAAACATGTTCATTTCGTATTTTTAATTTTCAGCATCTTTCTATACAGCTATATTTCTAATGCTTTATGTTTTCTTCTTTCTGGTTTTCTAATGTTCATGTTTCAATACCACAAAGTACTGTCCGCCATAACATAGTGTTTACAAACTTTACAAACCTAAATCAATATTTGAAACCAAAACATTTCTCTTTTTAAGAAGGCTCTTTTCGCTAGTGCTATTCTGCAAGTATTAGACAAATAGTAAAAAATACTTACATTTAACAGTTGTAAGAAAAATGAGCTGAACATTTTTTTGTCACATATTAATACTATTTTATCAAAAGAGCTCTTAATTCAGAGCACATTGCATCCTAATTTATCTATAATAAATTTGATTTGAACTGAACGTCAATAGTGGCGCAAGCAGAAACGCAGTGCGGCGTTAAAAAGGGGTGAAGCGGAACCTGAAAAACTGCCCAAGCACGGAATTTTTCCGGCAAGTGATTTAAAACCAAAGCATACTAAACGAAAAAGGAGGCATCTCGGAGACGTCTTGTTCGTTAGGATGGAAATTCGAATCCTTTGGACATACTGAACAAAATTCTCCGTCACAAAATTACAGAATACCACACCATCCAGTATGAGTACGGAACACACTAACGCATGGCGGGAATCGATGACACAGGTTATGTCCAACCTCATCCCGGATGACACAGAAGTAGCGAAAGCAGAACATGAAGATATCATCAGACTAAATTATATACATCAGGGCGAAAGAACTGAAATACAAATCTCCCCAGTAGAAACTGGTAAGTCGGGGAAAGCTCCAAGTCGGGACAATATAGATATCATTACCATCAAAAGACTATGGAATAAGCAACCCGAGATACTGGAGCAGGGAATAAATCTCTATTTCAGCAAGCAAACTTTCCCCACAACTCAGAAAATGGGTAGGTTACGTGTACTACTTAAGTCGGAAGATAAACCTAAAGATCAACCAAAGTCATATAGACGTATTAGCCTTCTGCCAGTACTAGGAAACGTAACAGAAAGCACATATGAAGAGGCGGGAATGCAGTACAGCAACCAATTTGGGTTTAGGAAAGGATGATGCCATGAAAAGGCTCCTAGAAATACCACGTCCAGAAAATGATTATGCGGTGGCCATCTTCACTGCTATAGCTGGCGTCTTGACATTGTATTACGAATACTGAGACAGGAAAGCTGCAATGAATCTCTCTACAACGTGTTATAGGAGTACTTCGAAGACAGACTGATAAAGGCGTCTTGTAACTCTGATGAATGCATTAAAAACACAACGAAGAGATGCTCACAGGACTCGATTTGCGGGCCTTTTTGAATGTGGTCCTCGACGTGATGCTGGAGGAACACGAGGGTCAACCATGGGACATCATCGCGTATGCCGAAGACATTGTTCTCATCGTACAAGGGAATAGAAAACCTGGCAGAACAGGCCCTGAGAAGTGAGAATGATACTGTAATGGGTCACCAAACACCGCATGCAAATATCAGTCCAAAAGACGCAGGCTATGTTCCTGCACAGCAGTCTGAACACGGGTACACAGCCAATAATCAGAGTGGCAGGACCAAAGTAAAAATTTGTGAAACAGGTCTCGTATCTTGAGGTTGTACTGGATGACACAAGAGCGTTTCTCCATCAACTGAGGATGTCACGGGACAAATAGTCAACCGCCGCAGCTAGCTATCTACGCGTAACTAGGAAGGAATGGGGTTTTGAAAAGAGGAGCAGTATGCATGCCTATCGCGACCTACGGCGCAGCTGCGTGGGTATGTAAGACGATAAATATCTATCAGCACATAACTTTTCTCTGAATACAGACGAAATATCTCATTACGACGGGAAGGGCGTGTCAAATAGTATCAAACTCTGCCCTCCCATCCCATTAGACGTCGAGGCAGTCAAAAGGGCTCTACAGCATCCGTCGTGGTTTGCCGGTTGAAATATCAGGATTCACTGAGGCACAGATCTTGCAATAGGAAATGCATCCTTTGGATAATGGAAGAAAAGAGAAACAATACAGCTCGAGACACGCCTACGTGATGCCTGGCAAGCTCGGTGGGACCAAAGTGAGTTCACAAACTAATGGGGCGGTGGCTGGAGGCTTAACACCCCAACGTCATATCCGGTGACACATCTCGTCACAAGACATAGTCTTATCAGAGGGGAGTGGAACCCACCGATCGTTGACACAGCGGCGAAGTAGAAGAGGCATCACAAAGGAGTGTCAACATTATACGGATGCAAGACGGCAGCTCCAGATGATGGACCTCGCGACGGACAACTGGAGGGAAAAAATTCTTCAAGGCGGGGAGGCGTTCCAAGCCTTCTCAAATTTCGCACGTATGCGCTCGAGATCAGAAATATTGACAGAGGGAGACAAATTCGGAACCTCAGACGAAATTAACATTACAACAGACTGGAAACCAGACGAAAAGAAGACAAAAAGAGAAAAAGTCATGAAGAAGAGTCATCAAACACTGAGCCAAGCTTCACGAAAGAAGCAATAAAGTGATCTAGGAAGATCGGCTGGCGTTAACCCTGAGAAAACAGGGCTCGGTAAAGCACGGCCACGCCAGTTGGCCCAGGGAGCATATTGTTACCTGTGTCTTTCACTGCACTATAACGGACTTACGATTTGGCTGGGGACCGACTTCGACCCCAAGTCAAGGCAGCGTCGCCGCCACGAGGTTCTCCGTGGGCACCCGCAATGGTGGCTAAAGACACCATTCGCTGAGTGTCCGTACCTCCTCTCTAACGAATATGGCGGAGATGGGGGGGGGGGAGGTGTGATTCAATTCCGCGGCAGGTTCGGCTGCTGGGTTGTAAGGTAGTTTCTGGTATTGTTCTTGAGTTGGGTTATAAGCTCCTCTCTGGTACCCAGATGACGGATTCAAGCGCCTATGAGGCGACCAATGGTTTGCCGTAAGCTGACCCTACAAACTCCTCTGTCATCTGAACTATTACATGCGATCATTAGAGCACGGCACCCTAATCGCGTGAGAATAACTTCGCAGTTCCCTGTTTCTGAAGGAATCATAACTTCATAACCGAATACCGTTAATAATTCACTGCTTCTTCATCTATCTGTCTTATTCTTCACCACCTTTTCCCAAGTTTTTTTGGGTGGGGTGGGGGCGGCTGCCTTCGATGAATTTCACTCATCGTTGGCATGGTCAAATTTGGAGCTTACGACCGCATGTCCTCGCTGAGGCCAAGCATTTTATACCTACTGCCAGGTCGTAGAAAGTACTAATGGGGTAAATGAAGTGTTGCCATGTGTCTGCGAAGCGTGTAAGTTATTTACTATGGACCATCCACTCATTCGCCTTGGCGGCTGCGGAAAACCGCTGTCAGAACTGCGGGTGCCTCATCGCACTAAGCCAATCTGTCTGTAACACATCGTAAATATTAAGCTTTAAGAAGGAAATTAAGATTCATTTCTATATGTGTCAAAGATTGAAAAATTAAAATTCGTTAAGGGCAAAAGTAGTTACGCGGTGAAATTGAACTCGAAAAATTAAGGATTTAAATAATAATAATAAAAAAATAGAGGTGGGCAGTAGTCGGAGGTAATACTACAAATGTAAACTTTAAAACATTTTTCTTTAGCGAAATAACAAATGATGTTTATAACCTAACATTTTAATCATGTACACCGGAGGAACTTAAACTATGCAATTAAGTGCTAAACATTTTATTTATTCACACAAGAGAAGCTACTGCTCGACTTAACTGTTACAACACGTGTTTCAGGGTAGGTTTACATAAGTAAAAAAATTCTAGGATGATCGATTGTGGTATCATTGTATTGTTAAGGGCAGTCCCCATGGGCGAACCGGTGGTACCACCGCGATCATGACCCCTATGGCTTTCTCTCTCTCGGCTTTCAATCGGTAGAACCGAGACGGTATTTCAATTATTATGGCTTAAGTGGCACGACAACGAGCAAAGTAGTTCTCTAAAGTCATCCACTGTATTTGTCATTTTGTTATTTGATCAATCGCGTCCAATTTCCCGGAGAGCGGGAAAAATATTGGTTTTCTGTGTCGAACGTCGCTTACCATGTAGTCCTCCCTTTCGCAGTTCAGAATGGATATTTTTCCATGTTGTTCGTAATTCTTGGATGCTACCCAGTTTCGAAGACATATGCATTAAAAAAACCCATAAAAAATCAATTGCGGAACTGCAACCGAAACATATGCTCTATCGCATTTCAATTAAACTTCCCCCAAGTTAGTGTGGAATGTCGTATTCAAATGTAGTGGAAGGACCTCGTGAACTTACTTAATCTCTCTCTGCCTGGCTGCAACAGGTCTTACCGGTAGAAAGTCCACCTGCTACGTGTCGAAGTTCTCTCGATAAATACGACGGTAAACTGAAGACCGCTCTCTCGCGCAGGAAACACACGGACAATACAGACTCGTTTTTAGCGCTTGGTCCCCGGAAGATGCGATGTTGTTAACTCCTCCTCAATGCACACATGAAATGGCCTTGGGTGGTGAAAGCCAAGCTCTTGAGTTCGAGGCATCCAAGGTCCACACCTAGCCGCCGGAGGCTTTCTCCGTGTGCACACGACATCCAGCTTCCTCTGGTCGGAAGATCGTCAAATGGCGCGAGTGGGGAAGTAAAACTGGACGGAAACTGCATGAGCAGACGTAGCACGAAAAAAAAAAAAAAATCTTGTGTCGAACATTCCTCTAACTGTAACACGACAAGCATTGAATTTTATTTTTTTTATTTCGTATGGCACAAGGGTAACAGTTAAAGACAGTAATTAATATAAAATTATTATACAAAGAGTTACAAAATTGATTATGTATAATAATATACAACACACACAAATAATTTCAAGTTATACAGACGTAGATAATGGTAAGTTACTACAAATGGATTTCGATTGTAAAAACTTTTAAGGGCCATTGATTGATTTATTATTACTGCTTTCGTTCCCCTAGGTTAAACCCAGGAGGCGGGTTGCTGTAAGGTCATATAGACTATTTTCAGCTAAGAGGGAAGGGATTGGGGGACTACGAACGGCCGGGAATGCCCTTTCATGGTATTCGCCTGGTGTGATTTCGGGAAACCTTGGAAAACCGAAATCAGGATGGCCTCACGTCAGAGAGATATCCCTCATCCACCTGCCTTGATGAAAGGGCTGCTGATTTTTAGACAGTGATAGACTAGAGGGAGCTTTGACACAGATGGTAAGCAATATACACATTGGTACCTACGTGCTAGCTGGACAATCTCTACACATTATATTTTTTTACTAACAAAGATGGTGTAATCCAGGAAGGCATATGTAGTGAATGAAAGTTTTCAGACACTTGCTGCAAACCAACTGGCATCAAATCACCAGATGCCAACCCAATTACAACGTATTACACACGTTCACACGCAACAGCTTTGAAAATGGCCCTGTAAGTGAATACTTGAAGCTATTTCAGGGGTATTTTTACCGTAGGTTTTGGGATATTTTAGATATAATGAAATACGCCCTGCAATTTGCGCTAGCGCAATGCTTACCCAATGCAGATCGTCTCACGACCTCTTCCGCACTTCTTGGAAGTTACTGAGGAGAGTACGCAACCCGCCTAGTTGTAACACAGCGCCGAAGTTATGTAAATCTCGACTGCGTGGGAGTTTACGTTGTATTTCGCGAGGAATTGCCACTTGCGTAACGTCATAGACTTGTTACTCTCTACTGTACTGCATCTCAGGAAATTAGAAATAAACGAAGACGATGGCCAGTATCTGCACATCCGCCTGAAATAAGATAATTTCACCTATCGATTAATGCAGAAATTTCGGAATGAAGCGCCTGCGTTTAAAATCAAGAAAAACCGTACTGGCGTTCTGCTTTGCACCTAAATAAGATGTCTTTTAAAGTACCCGAAACATGGAAAAGACAGTGGGAGCTATCGTCAATCTTTAACGAAAAGACGATTGTAAAGCCTACCGTCATAGAATTCTGATCCTCTCTCCCCCCCCCCCTTTTTTTCAGATGCTAAAGGGGGATCATAAACCGGATTTGAACATTTTTTGCAGCAGAAGTGGGATGCTGGACTACTTCTCCAACCTGCAAATATAGGAATATCAGAAGAAGCAGCAATATACTATTTCCGATTGCCATCTACGAACTTGCAAATGACGAACTTGCAAATGATTCTCTTCTTGAAGCAACTTTCTGTATCAAGCAAATTTGTATTTTCTCCTGTACAATCAAGTGCAGATGTTATGGTATTAATGAGGAAAGCTGCGTTCAATACCGAAACAAATCCTTGGACTTAATAATCAAGAAGAAGAAACTACTGCCCGGGGAGTTCCCTAGGGTTCTTCGATCACATTATTTACATTTTGAATTGGCAGCGCTGTCCGCGCGTCTCTCATGACTATGGGATTTATAATTAAACAGGGTCTCACGGCGTAATTCATAAGCAGAAGACGAACTTTCCGATTGGTATATGATAAGAAAAAAGTATGGAAAAATTCCAGCGGGACTAGGAATCTGTAAGTTCGACGGTTTGATTAGAACTACTAGCGGAGATATAACGTGATGATGGTTTATTTTATTTACATATGGCCTTTAGGCTATAACTCATATAGCTAAAAATAGCAGTACAAGCAACAAACTTCACAAATAATGACTGGGAGGTTAGCATAACCCTTGGCGACGTCTTAATTTTCTTCTAACTCAGATCCTTGGCAAAAGTTTGTTCCTCAGGTCAGTTGCTAATACGAACTCATACGTGGCACGATGACAGAAGATGATATGATATGTTTAATGGTAGCATATGCCCTAATAATAACGGCAGTTTAAAGTCAGAAGCTTAACTACGTTAGGGTTGGTTAAAGACAAATGATTAACAATCTGAACCTCTTCGCATTCACAGATGGAAGATGGCAGTACGTTTAATTTGTGGGGGTATCGTCTTATACGAACCATTAAACTCCAGTAATGAAATTTTTTTGACATCATTGGCCTTGGAATAGTCGGGCTGATCAGTGTGTAATGGCTGGCTTTATGTATGGATGATATTCTCCAACCTGTGTCCCATCTTTCATATCCTACTAGTAACAGATGATGGCTGCCTTGCCCTGTAGAAACTGCGTTTTCCGCCAGATAGTCAACCATTTAATTTACGGTCACCTCACTGTGCCCTAGCTGTACTAGGCAGTTCAGTTCATAGAAAACTGCAACGATGCCACAAGCAAATAGTTATTCCCACGCCTACTTATTTTCTGAGGTAAAATCACTACTGTACTGAAGTTCACACAGTAATTTTTCTTCAACTGACTTCCGATACCTGAGAGTTCGTGAACATGTTCGTGTATCTGTTATGCATTCATCACACGAAGGACTGAAACCGGTTATGAAAAGCAGATGTTCAGTTCCATAAATCTAAAAGGAACTCATTTACGCCGCAGTCAGAGAGAGTTTATAATGAGGGCATTTCTGGAAAGTACTGAAGACCAGACTGGGAACATCTCCAATTTCTCCAAGAGCTGTGAACACTGAGCGTCCACAGTGACCTCAGAAGAAAAGGGTCAGAGGTCAGCTCGTGAGTGTAAATATCGTCTGGTGAAAGTAACACGCTATACCAGATACTCCTGAATCTCGTCGACCTCACTTTCCAGACAAAAATGGCCTGCTCACCGCGATCTTGTGAACAATATACTACAGTGCCATCAGCTGATCCTCACGAGTGGTGAAATACACTCTACAGTCGAACTGAAATAATTATGCTAAAATATCAGGTTTCCTGCAAATGCTTTAACTATTCTATATTATCGGTTAAAATTGAAGTGATGAAAAGGCAGGACTAAATATTTAAACACGTTTTAATTAATTATGGAAGACGTTTTACATACTTTCATAAGCGGAATATAGTTTCGTAAATTGAATTTTCTTTCTGATGGATGTATTTTTGGGTCAGATTTGACATACATATTATTGATGTTGAACAGCGATTTTCAATTCAAGATTGTCATAGTAAGAAGAACCAGAAGCGACAAAATATTTTAAAACTATTTACAGTTCGCTTACTATAGACAGCACCATACGTATCTATAAATAGCTGTAATTCGGCGAATAGTAGATGACTGAAGTGATAAAACTTTTTTTCTAACTAATATTGATGTGTTGTATTTTGTATTAATTTCTTTATGAAAGTGAAAATTTCAGCAACCAATCAGGGGACGTACTGGCGTTGGTGCATATTATAGACAGCTACCTAAATTCTTATGTATGCATGTACTGTGCGCACTTCTCCGCGAGATTTGAGCTCGCGCCATATGTCATTGAGAGAGATATTGTCTTAGTCGTGATGAAGGCCCATTCGCATGAAGTCATTGGGGGAATTCTACATCTACATCTATACTCTGCAAATCACAAATACTGTGGGTGGCAGACAAGCACCAATCCTAATTCTGCGCATTCAAATCCCGAACAGATCGAGGAAAGAAGGAATACATAAATGAATCAGTACGGCATCTTATTTCTCTAAATAGAGCTGTCCTAAGCGGTTTAAGGCGTCGAATGGTCTCCGGTCTCGGCTGGAGTTTTTAATCTGTGGCAATGAATGCTTTGTGTATGTACGCTAGAAAGCTTCCGTGTTTCGGGTTCCACGTTAAACTATAGGTCTCCAAAACAGAGGCGGATTGCGCAGAAGGTAAGAAACTCTGTTAACCGGGTGGTTATTTCAGGGAACCATGGAAAGCCAAAATTTGAATGACCAATCAGAGGATTGAAAATGTCAGGACCGAGAGTTATCAATGGCAATGTAAAATAAAAAAAACAAAAATTACACGGCATACTGTTATCAAAGCCATAGTAGTAACAAAGTTAATGGTTGCATCACTAAAATTCTACAGAAATTGCTCCACCTCACTATCAGCATAATTTTTTGATTTGTGTGGAGCAGGAATTAAAGAGATGAACGAATTGTGTCAGTGGTTTAACAGCATCGAGAATGAATACAAGGTGATAGCCAGCGGAGAGCTAATCACCATGTCTGATCACGGCAATGCTCTTTAATAGACCGCACCAAACTGGACTCTTCGCAGCGTTTCACTCGTCTCTGATGCAGAACTAAGCAATTACGAGTATAAGTGCATATTGGCCATTAAGAATTGGTCACGGAAATGTACTGAGCATGTATTTAATACTCTCTCGTGAAAGCAAAAATTATGAATGGTAACGATAATGTTTAGTCAGTTACTGAGGAACGAAATTTTTAGGTAGGAATGGGCAAATGAAAAAATATATCGATAAATATATTAATTACAAACAGTATGGTTATATATCGAGGAAAAATATCGCTATATCGATTTTTGCCTAAAGTCAGTAATTATCTAAACATATTCCCAAAATTTATTAAAATATTTAAGAAAATTAAAGACATATGCAGAAATTACGGAAAATTTCACTAATTTTTATATATTCACAATATATCAATCCAGTATTCGTCTGATATCGACTTGAAAAGAACTCTGTTTTATTTATTCTCCCGTCAATCTACTCCGGTTATCTAGTGCCGCCAAGTTAACTGCAGAAGCCACTCTTTCGGACGACACAGAAGAGGCTTGGCATATAAGATATTTTGTCAACGCATTAACTGTTATTCATCAATGAAAAAACCGGTTGAAAACAGAAGCTGTTAACCTCAAGGGTCGCAACACGGATGCTTAATCAATATTCTTCAACTATAAAAATAACCTAACCATTAATATTAAAATATGTTGAAAAAGTTTACATAAACCTGTTAAAATTTAACAGCCTTTTTTAACCTCTTAATCATTGATGAAAAGCTGTTAAATTACGACGAATTCACTTTTTTAAGGCGCTTTCAGAAGATTGGATATGTAAGTATGTTTATCCAATTTATATGTAACGTATTAAATTGGATACTGAATTGCGTTCGTACAAAAAATATCAAATTGATGCTTAAAATTGATACTTGAAATAAAATATCTGCTTTTGAAATATCGAGGATAAAAATATAGACCATAAATATAATTATTTTATGAAAAATTTCGATGTCTCCATACTTTGCCCAAGCCTATTTTTAGATTATCAGAAACTCTAAGAGAGGCATTTTTAAAACTTCGATTACCAGTTCCAAAATCGTAAGTTTGCTTTTCCATATTTTTCTAAAACCACTCCATGCTGAAACCCCTTCTGTTCGTTGTCAAAACAGGTATTCAGACGCTAATGGCAATGCTGTTGGCAAGTTATTGAGCCCAAATGATAATAATAAAAAAGATTTCCAGCAGTGAAATATGGAATGATACTGGGTAGTCCGTGCAGATGACAGGGCGAGTGTCCCCCACCAAGTCTCGGCGGGGAACAGGCCCGTCGTGCTTCGTGCCTCAGTCGGTCGCCGACGGAGTCTCGAGCCGGGTGTTCGAGCGAGGGCACCTGCCTCCCAGAGGTGAGTACCACCACAGTGACTCTCACTAATCGGTAATAACTTTTCTCTTACGACGAAAACTTTCGTTCCCCTCACTACTCGATACTTTGTTCTTCAGATAGTGCTTACGTCATGATTTATTTCCTTCTCTCTCTTTTTTTTTCCGGCTCCAAATACCGCAGGGCCAAGCATCCCGTCTCCCAAATTTATATTTATCATCCTTCGCAACGATACAAAATACAAGCAGATCTCAATATGTTTCACTTCTCGGTCATAAATGGTGACGATCTTATTATATGAATCAATGTTCACAGTTTGATGTATTAGAACAAGTGTCAATATCCACGGAAACGATCGGATTCTCATTAAATGTATATTGAGCGCTTCAACGCCCTTGGAAATTAGCAAAATTATTTTAAAACGTAGGTTAGAGTGTTGCTTTCATTTTAAAAATGGTTATCGGCATCATTAATATTTCGTAATGAATGTTCTCTTTTGATAAGTCGAAATTAAAGTTGTTTAACACAGTAATAACAAGACAACTAGCAGATGCTGAGATGAGGTAAGATGCATCGAACGCAGATACGTAATGCAGCTATCATGCGACATTTGTGGCATTAATATCACGAATAGCACCTTTACCGCTGTGTAGGGGCATAATGCTGGCCCTCGCGTTGCAAGGTCGCCTATTGGAATCCGGTATAGGTTTTCAGCAAGCTCTGTATGCTTCTTGTGATGTCTGTATTGTTTAAACTTAAAATTCTTCTATAACATAAGCGAATGAATAAAAATGTAAAGCTTGCGATGGTCTTGAAGCGGAAAGCTAATTTTTTGACGTAAAAAAGAAACCTTTAACGCAAATTTGCTTTACGCTATAAACAAATCTATTCACTCTAAACATATGCTAAAAAAACATAGTCGTTTACGACTAGAAAATTTGGTTTTATATTAAATCATTCCATAAAGGTAACATCGATATCTGACTCGAATATTTTGCAGTGGAGGAAGTTTTACAAATTCATTATGGCCTTCAAAATGATACACGTTAATGATCATCTTCTTGAGACATGTTGCCGTTACATTAACTACACTTTTTGTATTGTCTAACACGAGAGTTATTACGAATGGATACCAAATTTGAACACACGAATACGAAATTTGTATTCATTTTACAAGAGTGGGAAGACTCATAACATATACCTTAGGATTATATTAACAACTGCATCTCTAATGAAACTACTAAGCAATAAGTTCCACGAAAATAGAATAACTATGGGACCAGGTATCGCACAACTGGCTGGCAGAACACAGCAGCAGAAAAACATAGTCATTTGATCCATTCTGTGTAGATAGTTGCCGTTAAACACACCCGTCATTTGAACGTGATAAAGAAAAGTTTCACATATGCATAAGAATGGTGCATAAAGGACATGTCCAAGTAACATAATACGATCAGGTAGAGAGGGTAAAACTGCGTTGCTAAATACAAAATTTATTGTTGCTACTGGAAACAGTTTCATACAGACGCGTAAGGACACATTGCAATTAGTTCCAGACAAATTTTCCAACAATGGTTATACCGAATGCAGATATTTTACGAAGAAGCCGATCGAACAAATGCGCCGGGTATATGCTGTATGAAACGAAAAGTGCAGTCAAATATGTCACTTATTCCTATAGTTCCACCAGTTACGGCAAAGCCAGCATGTTTTTTAACCGGGGCTTTCCTTCTTGTGACGACGAGATTCCAAACGACGATCTAAGAGTACAAACGATGCCGTCTTTCGACGAATCCTTTAACCATTAGTACAAATGTGTTTTTGTGTTATTTTGTTTGCACAAAATATGGTATAGGTTTTTAGAACTTTACTGCTCGTCGATCTCAAGATAGGGGACAAGGAACTCGCTCACGGCTTTTTCAACAAACTATCACGGTCTGGAGTGATTTCGGGAAGCCATAGAAAACAGAAACGTGGACTGCCCGTCTGGTAACCACACCCGCTTCCTATCGGTGTAGTATTTGAATGGAGAACACCCCTGCGTTGGCATAGTTGAAGGAACTCGACCACTGAATCCTCTACGGCAGGAAGGTCTCTAAGACAGAACCGAGGTTTGAACCCGGATCTACCGTAGTTCTCCGTGTACGGCCAAACTAGACGGGGGCGGAGCATGAAGGATGGAGGTTTACCGCCGTTCGTACAACATTAAAGAAAGGCGTGAATATAAAACAGTTACCGGGGAAAACACGATATTATCATATGCGATGTAACTACCTTCGCGCTAGGTTTCTTCACACTATTTAATGGCAGATTTAATATAGTACGACACTGCTGTGAACATGATTTTTTTTTTTTAAATTGAAAACTTTAATATCTCCATTAATAACCGCATGAAGATAACGAATCTGGGGATCCTATCAACGCATCCTGTCTTCCTCTGTAAATTCCCTCTTAATTGTGACAACTTTTTTACTTATCATTAGTAACTAATCTAAAGGCAATTGTAAATATTTCAAGACTAATACGTTATCGTGGATGTACAATAAAGTAAGTTCACCGTTATCGTGGAGCAAAAAAGACCCATTTCATTTCTAGTCCTTGGAGTGATACTCCCAAGTAAAATCCTTTGTTGGCCGCACTATTTGAAAAGTAACTCTGAACAGGTTGTGGTATAACAGGCTACTATAATAATTACTCTGTGAAATGGGTAACTAAGGAAACGTTTATATAAACAGAAGAAGAAAGATCAAGACTAGACAAGCTTGGTGAAGGCCGTGTCGTGTTCGCTTTGAATTTTGAGTTACTGTGGAAAAGAACCTGTACATATTCAGATGATTAAGGATGTTATAGAATTATAATAAAAAGGGAATTAATTCACATTAGATTATTATTTATTTGGCGAAGCTGGATGATGTGGAACGGAAATTGTGTTTCTTATTTTCTCATAGCAAAGGAAATAAAACTTTAGAAGAAACTACAATAAATAATTAAGTGGATATTTTCACTACAACGACAAGGTAAAATAAATAAAAATACGAGAAGGTGTAACGTCAAACGACAAAATCACTCCTTCCAAACAATGTGTACCTTGCAGATTTTTAGTCATCCGTAATTCATTTAGAAAGGTAAGGTCGGAAAATTGATGATCTGAACAATTAAGTGACCCCTACCCGTTCTCAGATCTGATGTATATCCAGCATTTAGGTGTCTAATACAAGCAAAAAATCTAAGCAAATAGTACCACGTAGTATTAGTTCTCATCTGTCCGCGTTAGTTTCCTCTTTTCTAAGTACACAAAAAGCGAGGTGTAAGCTCCAAACCGTGGAATAAGGAAAACTTATGTGACATCTAGGGTACAAAACAGATAAAAACAAGAAAACCTTGATAGTTCATATTAGGCAGCAGATTCAAAACCCAAAAACTGAGGTTCACAGTTTTTCTTCTTTCTTTTAAAACTTATTTTCTTGAACTACAGCAATCACAAGTTGGACAGGAACTGTTAAAAATTCCCTCACTCTCTCTGTGCCAGATGAAAAGTTGGAGCATATGCAAGTATCTGAAGCAGCTTCTATCTACTTCGGAACGCTTTAAGGCTGAAGAACGTTGTTCGATATTCGGCGAAACAGAACGTTAGCAAGTGGCGAGTTACGTAACTGAAAGGTAAACAAAACAGACGACAAGAGGTACCGTTACCGAAGGGGAGAGAGTGGTTGGAGCGGGACAAACATTTTCGAGATGGCGCGACGGATTCTAGAAGCCGTTCTGTATTGACTCTAAATGTATCGATAGCAAATTATTAAGTATTTGTAATTACAATCTGGAAAGTCAAACAATGTAACGTCTCCACATCACTAATTTCTGTACGAGTATATCACTATACTAATATGCCAGAAGTACCTGCGAGATTGATAACAACGCCAATTCAACCATGTCTGGTATAAAGATCAACTTTTTTCCCCAATGATTACTGAAAAAAGGCGAAAGTACTCAAAGCTAACCAAGTTTAGGAAGCCGCGAGTTGCGGAATCTGTAACTATTCGAACAAGTTTAACATTCTTATAGCCTCGGAATTATATAATCTAAATCTTCAGCTTTATGTTATTGTACTAAGAAATCTCTGTCTGGCCAATCCTATTTCTTATTTCCATTCCTCTTCTTAAACAATACACTCCGCACACTAATCAATGGTGTTCTTCGTAAACAATACTCTTTCACACATTGCTTCGTAGGTTGCTTTTCTATCGG
This sequence comes from Vandiemenella viatica, assembly GCA_031002005.1. NCBI lineage: Eukaryota > Metazoa > Arthropoda > Insecta > Orthoptera > Morabidae > Vandiemenella > Vandiemenella viatica. Next base: position 191,858,302 of record JARYHS010012519.1, read on the forward strand.
ATTGAATAGGCAGTTGTGGCCGACAGCTTACAGTTCTCACGCCCCCCCCCCCCCACCCCCGCAGGGGAGGACTAAAAGCCACTGCTTGTCGTAAATCTCTTGAATCGACAAACTCCGCCGCTGCTGTGAACGAAGTTTCGGAGGGCTTGTAAACTTTCGCCTCTTCGAGCTACACAAGAAACGTTATTTCAGTTCAATTCCCGTATAACATATAGAACAAAAAATTATAAATGGCTTTTATTGACAGAAAATGATGCTCGAATTCCATCAAGAGTGACAACATAGAACTTTAAGAATCTCTATGAGACCAACAATCATTATCAACTGACGAGTCAGAAGAATAGTAAGGAGGAATTTCAGGTCACGTGACAAATAACAGGTCTGCAGAGCAGTAAATCACCGTTACAATCAAATTCTATATGCGTGATTTGTGTTCTGTGATGAGTGGTGCGAGGCAATATGAATTAGCGTCAACTATATTAAAAAAAAATGCTTATTCTTCAACAGATAAAAAATGTGTTAGTATGTGCACCCCTTAGTCAAAAATTAGAACTCAAAATTTTCGCCTCAGAATTTTCTGAAAATAACAGTGATTCAAAATCCAGGGTCTAAAAAGTATTACATTCCTCGAAAGAGTAAACGAATAATTAACTCTTTCATTAAAACTTCACTACATCTTAAAATTAATACGAGAATATGACAGGTCTATAGTTTCAGTAACTACTTCAGTTGCAGAAAGAGAGAGAAGAACAAAAAAATGATTGGATAAGAATGCTGTTAGACTGACAATAATGCTGAGTTCAGTGCAGTTTCCTGCAATTTGACTATCAGTTTTAACGTCTCTGATGATTCACGACTAGTTTTGATTCGAGAAGACAGGTGAGGAATCTTGCCTGATGCAGTATCACTCCAAGTGGAACTGATACTTCGATATATCACAGTACGATCCATTGCAAGAGGACCTGAAGTTCAGGCAGTCTTTGCTTACAAAGTGTACAACGACAACACAGCCATCGTATTTTAGCATTTGCTATATCAAATTCAATTTGCCCACTGGGACAATACAGAAGTTACTCTGTCATCTGATACGAATTATGAACTGATCCCCTCACGAATATCGTGTCGTATTCCCTCTAACCTCGGGAATGGTGCTCCAGCCGAATCGTGCTTATAAGCTATTTTTTTTACTATAGTCTACGCAAATATTGCGAAGGTCAACAAATTTCGTTCTCAAAAATTACACAATGCAATAACAATTAAACACCCGGAATACAGAATACACAGGGGCGTAGCTACTATGGGGCTAGGCGGTGCAGCGCACCGGGGCCCCTACGCACCTCTGGAGGCCCCCAAGCGCAGTTCAGAGGTCTTCATGGCAAACTAGCGACCTACTTTTTTTTTAGCTCTCTACAGTCGTCTAAGGGGGCCCCTGAGACACAGGAAGCCCCTCACTAAGGGCCCTCTCACTGCTCAGGGGCCCCATCCTCAGCTCAGGGGGCCCTTACCAGCAACACAAAGCAAAAAGAAGGTCGCCCATCTGGCCTGAGAGCATAAAATAATATTTTTTTTGCACCGAGGCCCTTGTTGACCTAGCTACACCACTGAGAATACATTCTATAACTTTAATTAAAATGTTGATAAACTGGTAGTTAGTAAGTTAGAATAAATTGTTTCGAATAAAACAAACACAGTAGCTTAAAATACGTAATAATAATTGCAAGTATTGGTCGCAGAAACATAATCATCGACTGACTCTAATTAATTTTTTTTCCTCAGGCAATTTTGAAGATGCGACACCGACGAGGCCGAGCCAAAGACTGATTTTTTAATTGAAGTATCTTGCTGGAAGTCGGCGAGGGACAGATCAATGAACGTGGTGAGTTTATAAATTTATTGGAGCCAGCTAATACTTATCCCACTACCTCATCTAAAAGCGTAAGGCGAGAGCAATTCTCATCATTAAGGAGAGACTTCGTGTTCAGTGAATTCCTATCAGCAGTGCAGTAGCCATTTAAAAAAAGTTACTAGCTAATGGATTCATAGATACGAAGGAATTAGTGTGAAGTTGTAACGGAATCATTATTAACTTTGGATTTCTAGTTTATAGCACTAAAAATATTAACAACACGTAATAGTCACATTCTATACGTTTTTTACTCCGATTAGGTCGCCATCCAACAGAAGACGTGAAAACCAGAGGTTGACTTTAGCTAATTTGAGTTCACGCAGTTAAGAAGATGTGATAGGTTTGTTTGTTTTTTTTTTTTTTGTAACAGTTTAACGTCCCTTTTTAACAACGTGGTCTTTAGAGACGGGAAAGGATGGGGGCAAGGAATGGGAAGGAATTCAGCCATGGCCTTTTGAAGGAAGCATCCCGGCATTCACCTGGAGTGATTTGGGGAAACCATGGAAAACCCAAATCTGGATGCCCGGACGGGGATTCGAACCGCCGTCCTCCCGAATGCGAGGCCAGAACGCTATCCGTTACACCACCACGCTCGGTAGGTTTGTTTGAGATAACAGAAAAAAAGTACTGTTTGTTATAGATCACTTTCAATCGTTGTTAAGTATCATCTTTTCAGCCAGCCACATCTCGGAGTTCCAAAATTGCAAATACGTGAAGTACAATCGAAGAAGATAATGCTTTTCCTCCTTACAGACAACTAAGGTTGATTAAAACGCTCACAATTGGCACCAACTAGTATAGGTCCACACTCTAACAATGAGAGCGCTCAAAAAACTGGCTTGACTAAAAAAAAAGTATGTTGTTCGTAATAATAACTATATATTTCTTCATAAAAAAATGGAATTTGGATTAAATGAGCCATTGCTGCGAAGTATTAATAATGGAAAACACTCTATTCAAAGAACTTAGCAAGGCTTATTTAATATGGATTAGGCGAGTTTCACGCAAATTAAAGACAGTTTTTAACGGCACACTGTCTCGTCCGTCTACGACACTGAACTACAACTGAGTTGAATAGTTGTTTTTTTTTTGTTTTTTTTTTGTTTTTAATTGTGGCTTTACGCCTCGTAGATGTCGAGATCATGAGAGGCGGGACGGCACTGGGAACAAGGAACGGAAAGGAATTCGGCCATGGCCTTTTGAAGGAAGCATCCCGCCATTCACCTGGAGTGATTTTGGGAAAACATGGAAAACCCCAATCTGGATGCCAGGACGGGGATTCGAACCGGCGTCCTCCCGAATGCGAGGACGGAGCGTTAACCGCTCACCCACCACACTCGGTGATTTGAACAGAGTCATGAAACAAAATTAACATAATGCCAGACCGAAGCGAATTTACTCAGTTCGAAATAAAAACTAAAATTAAAAATAAATTCTATATTAAGGGAGAAAACAGATGTACAGAGATATATGATTAAAATTAAAATGTATAAATACTCTAAAATGTCTCACCCAATCACACAATTTGTAGACCAAATGACGAAATTAGGTTCGAAATTGCCACCGGAGCGTGTGCTCCATTGTAATTAAATTAAATTAAAGATCAGGGCATCTCAGTACCATAAAGAATCGCGGCAGTATTACGTAAATCAGATAAAGGTTCACAAAATTAAACCAACTCATAAGTTACCATCACGAGAATTAATAGAAGGATTTTAGAACCACCATGTTAACTTAAGAAATTCAATTTAAACAGATTTTCTAAAGAAATTAGGTTCAATTAACCAGGGGGTACCAATGAAAATGAACGTCTCGCCACATAATGATAAAAAGGATGTCCACTATTGATTTGTTAAAAACGAAGGAGTGTATTTTGCCTTCTTATTTCTCACAAATTGTAAAAGATACAAATACGTGGCACACATCACTGGCTAGCCTAGGAAAGTCTTTTTTTTAATTTATTTATTTTAAAATATGGCCTTCTGTCGTTGCGACCACTTTAGCCAGCTACAATTTGTTTATGTTCCAACTGCTGTATCAGGATTTCGTTATGATATTGTTGACACTACAATGAGGACAGCACAAGACGAACACAACACTTAATTAAAACAACCCATGCCCGAGGCCGGACTCGAACCGGCACCCCTTGCAATGCGAGGCCAGCGCGCTAGCCCCTACACTGCCAGGACCAACCCCTAGGAAGGTCCAAAGTAATCCCCGTTTATTAGTTCCACTCGCTGCCGCCAAAAGCGTTGTTGTCTGTTTACGTGGAAAAGATGACGCCACTGGAGAGATCGTTCGAGAACGACCAGTGCTTTTCCCTTGGTACAAGCACCCACCTTCTACGAATTTCTTATGCAAATCTTAAATCTGTTTATGACGAGGTGGCACTTTATTGAACTTACGAAAGAATGCACGCTGTATATCAACAATCGATTCACTTCTGTACAAAACGACTTCTCCTATGATGTGGCCTTTTCCACGTAAACAGATATCACAGACTTTGGAGGCAGCGAATTGAACTAATAGGCTGGGGTATCAAAATTTGAACCTCCTCTAACCAGTGATGTGTAGCGTGTATTTATATCTTTTGTAGTTTGTGAGAAATTAAAATGCAAAATCTGCTACTTCCTTGTGTAATGACAGTGAGAAAAGGTCGACGACGCATTAACTGCTGTTTGTTTCCGCACGTGAAACTCGGAGCCTGGAGCAATGGTAGGAAGACATTAAGCGCACATGAAGTCAAGAGATTGGGAAGAGAAAGTATAGGCGTATCCCACGACTACGACTCTCGCGGTCGACAGGAAGCGAATAGGCTTGCACACATGACAGACACACACATCAACATTTTACTTCCAACGACTCCGCAAACCACCAAGTTAATACCCGCCGAGAACAAATTTCCATTAGAACATAAATTCGTCTGGTAACGTTTATACCGCACTGTAAAAGTTTTTTTTATTTAGTCTATTACTGAGTGTGGCTCAGTGCGATGAGGCACGGGAGGTACAACGCGACCGGGCACGAGCCTAGGGCCGGCAACCCTGATTCTGGCCTTCAGGCGGTTTTCCACAATCATCTAAGCAAAAACTGGCACGGTTATCAATCTCCGCCAAACATTTCGCTTACCACTTATCTTACAGAGCATACGAAGTTACACAGATGTCAACACAGGACTTTCTTCCAATCGATTACGTAACCCCTCCACATGGTTCACACTGGTCATCTGGTGCTTGGTGGCCGAAGCGGAGGGTAGTAAAAAAGATAGACCGTTTCGGGAACTCTGAGGTGACGCATAATACTGCAGACCCGAAGGTACCTGGTTTGAATTCCGATTCCTGTTCTAATTCAAAGCTGCTTTGTGTATGTTTCTGTATGAGAGTAAACTGATCAATAAATGGTTCGCATTCCATGTATGTTCTGGAGGAAGGCGACAGTCGGTTCTTCCTGTGACACAAAGACATAATACACGACATTTGCGAGGAACTCGCCAAACTTTGGGTTATGAATTAATTTGATAGCATTTTTTTATTTAATTTATTTGGCGCTTCGTCTAAAAGCCAAACATCAACACACGTTACTTATAGTATTTGTTTTCTTTAAAACAATTTAGAGAAATAATAGTACATTAAATCAGCAGCATCCGCACAATAGAATTGAACAGCAAAAACGAAAATTATTTCCAGTTTTAAAAATGCAAACAGTACAACCGACCGTTAACACTAAAATGTTCACCATCCGTACAAGAAATAACAATATCGAAATGCACATCAATCTTCCACTTATACAAGAAGAATGCAACCTTCGATATGGGCCTGTTAACCTTCACTGCAAGTCCATTGAAATGGCAGCTTACAAAAACGCCATAACCTTGTTTTTTGTTTTGCGCCTAGTCGACGTTGAGGTCATTATAGGCGGGAAAGGATGGGGCCAAGGAACGGGAAGGAATTCGGCCATGACCTTTTAAAGGAAACATCCCGGCATTCGCCTGAAGTGATAAGGGGAAATCATGGAAACCCCAAATCTGGATGCCCGTACGGGGATTCGAACCCGCGTCCTCCCGTAACGCCGTTATCAAAGTCCGATATCTCTGTGCCTAGAGCCATCTCCTTGTCAACTGGTCTAACACTGATGGCAGCACAAAATAGACGTACTGAATCACCTATCTTCACAGGTATCCAATTACTTTTTGATAGATTATAACTAGTCACTTTGTTCTAAAAACAGTAATATTGGAAATATCAATAAATTATTTCAGTTTAGCGAATCTTGGGGAGGGCATAGCTTCCAAACTTCCCAAATATGTTTAACGATATTAGATATTTTAGATCAGCAACAATAAATCCAGCGTTGCTGGTGTGGGCTGCGTGCTGTAGAGATAACTAAACACGTGAACATGATGAAGAAATCAGCAGAGTATTGCTGCAACGATGCTTGGTTTTTGTGGTTACAATTACGTTAATATAGCTGGCTGATGGCATTACACGCCCTATGTAGCTGATTCACTACACGCAGACTTGGTTGCCTAAGACACGCTGTGAAGCATGTCAGGGTCTGGGACGCATTGCTTAGTCGTGACCGTCAGGCTCCGCAACGAGTGAATCATTCGGCGACTAGTGAACCTGTGTCACGTAACTTACTGCCACACTACATTGCTACACGCGTGTCTTCGCGGAACGCCAGGCAGTAAATATCAAACGATCGCTTCAGTGGAAAAAAGTAATGAGTTCTTACGCTCGCTTTCACAACCTCTCACTGTGATATAAAATGACTAAATGAATGACCAAGCACTGAAACTGATTATTTAAGTTTCATCTGTGCTCTGCAATTCACAGAAATGTGGGTCGTATGAGATTCTTTGGACTAAAATTGTTCTCTCCCTTGTGCAATCCAGTCCCTGAAGAAGCGAGGGAAAGAAGAATAAATCCTGTGTATAACAGATTATAAATCTGAAAACTGTAATACGAGACAGGGTTACAAAGAACAAAAACTATGTTATAGTTTATGTGGACTTCAAGAAAGCCTACGACTCAGTAGAAAGAGTTTCATTACTGAACATTTTACAGGAATTTGGTGTTGACTCAAAATCGGTCAACATATTCAGGCAGACCCTCCCTGGAACAAATTCAAAAGTGAAATTTATGGGAGAGATCTCAGAGGAATTTAATATAAAAACTGGTGTCAGGCAGGGAGATGGGCTTTCCCCAATTATTTTCATTTGCCTTTTGGAGAAGGTAATAAGAGTATGGGAAGAGAAACTCAAGGAAAGGGATATTCACCATGAAATAAGATTAGGTTCGAAGCACAAAGGGGTTGGGATAAACTGTTTGGCCTTTGCTGATGACATAGCGGTTCTTTTTGAAAATATAGAAACCGCACTCGAACAAATCAACCTTCTGAAAGAAATAGCAGGAAAAGTTGGACTTCAAATCTCTTTTGAGAAGACTAAATTCATGACCAATATTAAGGATTCACCCACAGTACTAAACACAGAGTATGGACAAATTAACAATGTCAATAAATATCTAGGTGTAGTAATTCAGATTAATGGGCTTGATAAGGAAGCAAATTTATCAAGAGCAAGAAAACTAGAACTAGCATACCAATTGACTGAAGATACATACAATAAGAATAATCTATCAAAGAAAACTAAAATCAAACACTACAACACAGTAATCAAACCAGAAGGACTGTATGCCTCAGAATGCTTGTTCTCTATGAAAACTCGACAAATAGAAGAGTTAGAGAAAAGGGAAAGGAAAATCTTACGACAAATTTGGAGACCAATAAAAATTGAAAGTAGTGAGACACCGGAGGAATAAAGACCTATACAAAGAAGAACAAATTGAAAGGATGTCAGACACGATCAGAAAGAGGAGAATCAGTTTTTTTGGTCACATAATGAGAATGGATAAAAATAAACTTACAAAAAGATTTTTCAATCATGTTTACAGGAGTAAGAAGGGCAACCAGTGGATCCGAGGAGTAAAGAAAGATATGACTGCGATCGGAATAACAGAAGATTTAATACAAGATAGAGCAACATTTAGGAGATTGATCCAAAATTTCAAGCTTTTCCAGGAGAAGAAGAGGAAATGTAACATATGGACAGAAGAATGGAGGAAACAGCAAAGTGAGAGGATAAAGAACTATTGGAAGCCAAGAAAAGAAGCATCGAAATGAATGCACGGGATTACTTTTCGTGGTCCTTAGATGGCCGATATCGAAGAGAAGAAAGACAAGTGTAGGGAATGGTTTCTCTCTTTTTTTTTCTTCTATCATTCTTACTTTCAATTACGTTGACCGTCCTAACAGAGAATTAAAACTAGCGAAAACTAAGCTTCAGTCTAATTGCGAGGTGGCGCGTAGTTCTGTACAACAAAGGCTTTGTTTGTCCTGCGGGAACACGGAAGTACTTGTGGGATTCGTAATTGCATGTTTACGTTGGACAGGTTCGCAACGCGAATGGACTTTCACCATGACGTGAAGCGACAGTAGTGAATGGTCTGCAGGTATTACGATCAACAAGTACCCATCTCTACTGTTCCGGCGTAACAGATGAATCACGGGTTCTATGCGACACTCCAACGTTAGGCTGAAATTTTCTGGCGTTTGGACCTCGTACGTCTAAGAGATAGTTTATCGAAAGCCACTCGGATTTTCATTTGTCGCGTAATGACGCACCCAGTCTACTCTTTGCCCCCGATTCAAACTTCGTTGGGCTCTCTGTTTCTACAAGCCACGAAAGACTCCTCCAAAATGAGGAACGAGACCGCCCAGCTGCAATCCATTCCCAGGGGACTTCACAAGAGGCTCAAAAATGCGTACAGACTTGATTAGAGGGTTTCAACCTTCGCATGACTAGTGTCACAGCATATACACACATGTTTAACAATCTATATCTTCTTCTTCACCACATTTTCCCAACATTAGAGGTAGTTTGCTTTGATGATTTTACTCGTGGTGGAATTTGGAGCTTTGGTTTTACGGCCGCGTACCCTTGCTGACGTAGAACATTCTATACCCACTGCCAGGTCACACTAGGTTCTAATGGAGGAATTTAAGTGTTGCCACCTGTCTGAGAAATGAGTAACTATGTTCTGTGTGCGGTAAATGTATTTTTTGTGTGAAATGCGTGGTTTATCAGGCGAAGACTGTCCCACCATTTCCCTTGGAGGCTGCGGGTACATTTAACAATCTACTAATGTTATGAATGTAGTGATTTTTCTGTCATACTGATTTCAAATTTTAAAAGTTTCTAGTACTGTGTGGTATAAAAAATTGTAACGAAACTCTTAAATTTACGTCCGATGGAGTACTGTCGGACTCAATCTCTTTAGATACACAAGCATTCCACTAGCTTTTGGTGATCGTTAGTTGTTTTGTTTTATTACTCAGCATTTGGAGAAGATGCATGTAACCATTTCCTAACAAACAAAATGGAGCAACGTAATAATGCAAGGACACATTGGTATCGCTTAAGTACCTTTAACCAGCATTAGTAGGACTTAATTTATTAGTAATTGTATAACAGTAAGTACATGGTGCACTTTTGAAATATCCAGAGTACGTACATTCACTTATGGTCGCCGGAGGTTCGACACAAGACCGGGACGTTTAGGATCAATAAAATGAAAAATTCAAATACAATTGCTATGAACACTTCTGTGCAAAATTTGAAAATATTTAACATCTTATGGAATCTGATGAATCGGTCTGAATATAGAGGACACGACCTGTGGTGTGTGCTCAAAAACGCAACACACTCAAAGATTTTTTTCTTTTCGCTTGCGGTTTAAAGCGCCGTGAATCCAGCCACCAGCCGCTAACATAGCACCTACAAACCCTCAACCGTCTAAATTACGTGACAAAATGCACTTGTAACAATTTTAGAATGAGGGTATAATTTATACCCTCATTCTAAAATAAAATAAATGGGAACTGCACCACTTTCGGTACCTGCCAGAAACTGGTACTAACCTGTTGTTACATCAGTCGCTCCGTCAACATGTCCTCTTCACGTTTTGCGATCATACATTGCGGAAAAGTCTAGAAATTTAATTAAAAATGCCGAAATATGAAAGGCTGAGCAACTGTTAAATGCTTTCAGCACTGCTAAAATAGCATAAAAATTATCGGTACAGGGATCATTTCAACCTAAACAGTTTAGTTTTGTCATAGAAATCGTGGTTAGGTTGAAATACGGCCTGGACCAAGTGATAAAAAATTACGAAATTTTGGCTATGCGACATCAAACACGTAAATCGTATTTGTTTACAATGGAAGCAATCGATTATCTCTGGTTGCTCATTGCTATGTAAGTTGGCGGTCATCACCGTATTACAACTCGGATAAATATTGCGTGTTTGTCAATTTTGTGCGACTTTTTACAAAGGAGTAGAGCTGAAAAGGCATGAAAACATTTCAACAAAGGATTAAATCGATATTTTAAGAGACTTTCACTGATTTTTTCAACGTTACCGGCATGGAACGGCTGTTCGTCATGTCGTATTTCGGCATTTTTAATTAAATTCTTGGCAACTTTTCCGCAATGTATGATCGCAAAACGTGAAGAGGACATGTTGACGGAGCGACTGATGTAAATTTCAACAGGTTTGTACCAGTTTCTGGGAGGTACCGAAAGTGGTGCAGTTCCCGTATAAAGACAAACCAGTAAATTTATACATAAATTTACTGGTTTGTCTTTTATCTATGATAGTGCTGATGCCACGCTGAGTAAATGTATTCAGAGCATCAAGGTGGGGCCATACCGCACTGAGTGGGACACTACAGCCCACTAACATACTGCGCACGGTGTCGGCAAAAACAGTTCTCGTCTCCTCCCCCCCCCCCCATGCCCCCCACTCGGGACAGCGATAGCCGCCACACGCACCACCAGCCGACGCAACCGCGCATTACGCACTCGCACGCAGCGTGTTCGCGCCTCACGCACTTTATGCAACGGCGCGTCACAATTATAGCGTGGCGCGAGCTGACAGCTTTCTACGTGTGGTAACAACACAATGCGACCGCAGTGAAAGCCCGCGCGACCGGTCTGTCTCAGGGAGGCTGGAAAGGGAGAGCAGGAGCAGCTAGTTACGTCACACTGTGTGTATCTCACACGCAGTTCATCAGCGTGGCGGGTGAGCGGCATTCGGGAGGACGAGGGTTTGAAACCCTGTCCGCCCATCAAGATTTAGAATTTACATTGTTTCTCGAAATCACCCACCTTAATTTCGGGCTAATTCCTTCAAAGGATCGTGACGGAATTCCTGTCTCGCTACTAAAGCGAGGCGTAAAGCAATAACGGGAAAAAAACTTCTCTGTGTCTGAACAGTTGCTTCAGCTCCACTATCAGGATGTTTTCTTTTCCGTCATTTTTTTTTTTATTTTGACGGAAGAATGATAAAGCCAAAAGAGAACTAACAGAAAAAAAAGAGCTATGAACAATAATAACAAGTGCAATTTCAGACAGGCGTTCTGTAGTCTAATAATCCAAATACATATTTCGAGTATGGTACTTTATAGGGCAGTCGCTTGGCACAAAAATTAATGACTGACATGTTCAGGATAGGCAGCATATTCCGGTCCACATCTCTAAATCACAGCGACTTGTGCCTTATTACAAGTTTATTAGCATGCTATTCGCTCTGAATAAAAAGAATTTTAAACCAACAAAACAAAATAAAAACTTTTTTTGATTTGCAAATTCCGCGTTAAACTGTAGGTCCCCTTCACGGCTAACAACCCTAGTTGTAACACGGATGTGCACACACGCAAAGAAAATTCAAGCCAAAGGCTTAACGTAGTCCTAATTGGCACATACATACAACATACATACATACAGGTTAAACAGATTCATTTGGCTCGGCGGAAATAATTTTGGTTAGACTCTTTCTAGATAAACGTTCTTGTATTTGTATAATTGGGTCTGTTAGGCTACAGTGTGAGGAAAGGCTGTAGAGAATCACACAGATTTGAGTAGGTAAGACAAGTGAAGAAGAGGGGCAGAATGGCATCGAATCGCTCAACAAAATTAAAACATGACAACAATAACGATAGGCTAACATAAAATTGCAAACAATCTATTTTCGTGTAGCTTTACACCTCGTCAGTGTCGAGATTTTTAGAAGCTGGAAAGGATTATGGGCAAGGAACGGGAAGTAATTCGGTTATAGAACCAGCCCGGTATTCGTCTGGAGTGATTCCGGAAACCATGGAAAACCGAAATCTGGATGGCCGGATGGGAGATTCGAACCATCGTCCTCCCAAACGCGAGGCCGAAGTGATACCGCTCACAGATTACGATCGGTCGAAAAGATGAACTAACCCATATGGTGAGTCTAAGCGTGTAACAGTCCCTGCTAATCAAGTGCCGGAAGATCAAAGGAAAAGTAACGATATTGTCTGTTTATCTAAGAGATTGGACAATCAATTAAAAACAAACTTTTTGAGGTACTAAACAATGTCTATCAAAATTAAAGAAGAATCTACCTTTCATTAATGGATCAGTGTGGATTATTTCATAACTCTCTCTCAGCATATCCCGTTTGAAAGAAATGTAAGAACCGTAAAAACAGTGTACGAAATAAATGCGTCAAACGCGTGTGCAAGCATCAGGATTTAGTTATGATTTTGTAGGATCAACAGATTAACAGTGAAAAGAGCCTAGAAACTGATAACGTTGATCTCGCACTTAACTGAAGTCTTCACACCAAGGGATTGGATAATCGACGGCAAAGAAATATAAAAGCAACCCAACAAGAATCTGGCGACAGAAGAAGTTTGACATGAAATGTGAAACTAGTAACTTGCTACCAAGAAAACTAGTATTAAGTTTCATTGAACAACAGACGTAAAATGTGTAAAAAATACCCGCATCTCTGAGAAAACTAGATATAGCCTTGAACTATATTCTGGTATTCTGTGATAATAAAACGGCTTCCTACAATGCGAGTGACTATTTCCCCATGTCAGCAGTCAATAGTGCCGGATTCTACTCGTGGAGTGTTACTTTCTTCATAGTTTACGGTTATGTTTACCTTGATCTCCGTGCATGCCAATTTCACAGTTGTATTTGCAATGACGATGGTTACTTTTACAAACGACCGCATTTAGATAGTTCTTTGCAGAGATTTGGCAGAGTGAATTTTATAGAATGTTTCACAGTATTCTATCGGTGCTACCACAAAATTTTGGCGAGACTAATTGCTGGCAGCTTGTAACGACACTAGGAGACACTAAGTGAGGCACCTCTCCAAGAGGTGGAAACTCTGAGATGAAGTGATACTACATGAGGAATGCACAGACTGCACTTGTGTGAAACAGGAGTCAACTATCTAGACCAGAGACATGTGGCGAAAGTAGTGAGAAGACAACTAACTGGGGAACGCTCACGAAACACAATTACTTAAAAGTTCCGGTACTTTGCCATATTCATTATTTAAAATGAAAAAGGGATCATTCGGCGAGCTGTGTTTGTCCTCAATACGACATTCGGTCTGTTGCCAAAATGTTATCCCCGGTAGCCGAAGTGCATTTTGGGTCAAAGATATTAGGATTTCACTCTGCTGCAAGAATGATTGTCTTTAGATAAGCCGAAGATTGCTGTAATTTTCCAATTAAGCAATATACAATACAAGGCTTATTACAAATGAGTGTTGGGATTTAAAAAATCAGTGCACTGTGCAAATGAGGCAAAAATGAGAATCTCGATTTATTATATAAAAAACATGCAATTATTTTCACGTAATTCAAATGCTCGATTTGTGCGCCCTTCAATACTCTGCATACGTCTAGACAGGAGTCCACTTCTCCTCGCACACGATGCTGCATTTTGCCGATGATAGTTGCAAACGAGTCTTTGATCTTCTTCTTCTGGTCCCTATCTATTCCGGATGTCGGCAACCATCTTGGGTTGTGTTGTGTCTGCTAGTTGACGCTCGGATTAGCTCCGTAGTTGTCTTGGAGATCCAGGTTCTCAGATTTTTTAGCCAGGAAGTTCTTCTACCAGCACTTCTCTTTCCTGGTAATTTCTCTTGGAAAATAGATTGCAGGTATTCGTAACGGCTATTGTTCTTCATGATACGACAAAGTTACTATAGCTTCCGTGTTTTTATGGTGGTCAATATTTCCATGTTCTTTTCCATTTAGCGGAGCACTTCAGCATTTGTGGCGTGGTCTGTCGGGGGAGGACAATATTGGACATTAATGGAAACAATCAGTAAAATGTTAGAAGCTTTTAAAATGTCGCTGTATCGAAGAATGGGGTGGGAGGGGATCTTCTCCACCATCCCAAAACTGATACTGACATGTTGAAATTTGTATTAACTGCTTCCTTATAATGTCCTCTTCACGTTTTGCACTCTCCTTTTTCGAAAAAATAGCCACGAATTAAATTAAAAAATGCTGAAATATGACATTTCAGCGCAGCTATTAGATGCCGCTGGCACTGCGAAATCAATAATAACCTCTTGAAATGTTGGTTTAATTCTTTGTTGTAATATTTTCTTGCCGTTTTAGCTTCATTCCGTTGTAAAACGTAGCATGAAATTAACAGATACAAAATATTTATCCGAAATGCAGTTCAACAAGGCTCGCCATCTTAGAATCGATATAAGAAGTCAGATATAATCGATTGCTTCCGTTGTAAACAGATGAGCAGTTTCCGAGATGGATGCCGCAGAACGATTTTCCCGTAAATTTTTTACTTTTGGTCCAGGCCGAATTTCAACCTAACCACGATCCCTATGACAAAACAAACCTGTTTAGGCTGATATGATCCCTGTAATTTGTCATTTTTGCAGTGCTGCTAATGTTTCACCGTTGCGGAGCATCCCACATTTCAGGATTTTTAATTTAATTCGTGGAGAATTTTTCGAAAAAGGAGAGTGCAAAATGTGAAGAGGACATTATAAGGAAGCAGTTAATATAAATTTCAACAGGTCAGTACCAGTTTTGGGATGGTGTAGAAGGTCCCCTCCCACCCGAAGAATGTTGAGGATACCATGGACAGGCTTCGATACACACCTTTAAATACGGAACAGTCGAATATAAAGGAAGGAAAAGACTTGATTCTTGACGTAATATCACAGAAAAAATCACAGTGTGTTGTGAACGAGGTGGCCACGGCAAGGGCATCTGGGCACTGCCGACTCCGACTCCTTGTCCGATCCGAAAAAAAAAAAAGGAGATTTTTTTTTTTTTTTTTTCCTTGCTGGCTTGAGTAGTCGATTTCATAAGGAAGCATTGGAAAGATCTCTCATCTTGTGGACGTTGGTTTCCGGCGTCCCACTGCTTTTTCTTTACACAAACACCCGATTTCCGTAAACTGTGCACTCTAGTTGCGAATGACGCTTCTCAATTCTTGACCTAAAGTCACGTCAGAGAACAGTAAAACATCAGTATGATGAAATTCAAGTGTAAAACGGTTTCTTCAATACAATGAAAATACTGACTCGTGACGGCTAAAAACGTTACTGCTAAATGGAGGTTGGTAGAGAACAAAACTTTGAGTTTCTATATTCATACAATCATAGCCGTATGTTAAGTATTTAGCGTGCAATAAATTAACTAACCTCCGACAGTCATATGTTATAACTATATAGATCTTTTCGTTTAGTCTAGAGGTAGTGAACTGAAAAACAATATGTCAGCCAGCACAGAGAAATTGTAAATGTTGCATGATTTTCTACTTATTACGTATCTGCAATTTGCACGTGGAAAGCAGTTCTTATTCAATAATGAAGACTTAAAAACACGTGGAATAAATGTCAACAGCTATTAACGTGTATTTCTTGCGTAATAACATGTATGCATCTACCCACATTTCGAGTGATTTTTTCCTCATTTCTACATATTCGAAGCTTACGTTATACACTTTAAATCAAATATTATTGCCCAAGGAATGTGTGTACCAAATTTCACACCGACATGACAATATTTGTAGGTTCCGACAAATTGGAGCGGAGCCTTGACTTCAATGCACACTGAGGTAACAAAGCAATCACAGGATTAGGGAGGCTGTAAAGAGATCAATTTGGAACCAGGAACTGTGTTACTATAATAATAATTCCGTGTGGTCTATTGGCTGTGCATTCCGCCCCTATCGCAGCCACTTTAACTTAACCCGGTATTCACACCGGGTAAAGGGGTCCTACAGTTTAAGGTGAAATCCGAACCACGGAAGCGTTCTGGGGTACATTACACATCAAGCTGTTCTAGAGGTGAAGGTTAAGCCGAGACCTATCGATCTCCGTCAGTCACCTTAGCCACTGGGCCACCAGATCGCTACAGCTGTGTTACTTACCGGAGGGTAAGCGCACTGCAGTCGAGGCGGGTGGAAGTCAGTTTGACGGGCGGTGGTATATCCTGACATTCTCGACGGTCAGGGCAGCAGAGAGGCGAGGGACAAGCCATGACGAACAGTACCGCCGTGTCACCGCGTTGCCGCGGCAACTCCCCGACAATATGGGGTCCCAAATTGTTATAAAGAGCAGGCGATAACTAGAGCGAAAGATTTTCAGTTCTACCGAAGTTTACGATACTGGAGGAACTACTCTACACCTCGTGACATTATTTTTTTATATATAACTGCTTAACGTCTCCTATAACAACTAGGTCTTTAGAGACGGGAAAGGATGGGGGGCAAGGAATGGGAAGGAATTCGGACATGGCCTTTTTGAAGGAAGCATCCCGGAATTCACCTGGAGTGATTTGGGGAAACCATGGAAAACCCAAATCTGGATGTCCGGACGGGGATTACGTTATTGGTGACGTGGTGGTGTTAATATCTTCATAAATCTGTGGCAGGCCGTATGGATCTGTTTGTTCTATCAAACAGATTTTGATAGGGCTTTCACAGTTTAAAAGTTTAGGATCTAGCTTCAAATCTGCGGTTTGTTTTATGACTCTACGTGACCAGACGCCGGAGCAGTAAATGATAATGATGTTAACCTCAAAGGATATAAACCAAAGATAATACTTACAATCACTACCAGAGATTGCAACTCCATAAAAGATATGCAGACTAATAAGCATAAGACTATGTAACAACATTATTCAAGTTCTTTTGTGCCACTATTCGATGTTTGCGGCATTACTAATTTATTTTTACACAAAATTATCATATAAAACTGTTTGTTTTTCGTGATTACGGACTTTCTTTTCTGTTAATATTGTTCACTTTTCGCTCTCTGCATTTTTTTTACTTTGATTATTTATTTATTCAGTTCTGTGAAATTTAGTACGTTAAAATACATGCTTTGCGGCTGAGCTTATAGATCAACGTGGAATAAAAACCACGGACCGTCCTGGCGTGCTCATATGAACTAAGCAAAACCCGACCTGGAATTCGAACCCGTGACCCTAATTTTTTTAAGACATAAACGCCCTACCTACTGAACTACCAGACCACTCTTTAAGTTATGTAGGGTTTAACGACATAAGCACTCTAACAGCTATTCTAGGACGCAATTCATTTTACGTGAGTTGTAGAACGTGTATAAGGATTGGTGAAAAGGCAATTTTGCGAGAAAAGAGGGGGGAGTGGTTCATTTAGTGATATAGATAACTACGAAAACTATAGGTAAGTGTAACCGGAGACGGACACTTGCTCCAAATCCTCCAAAACACGAGCTTCATTCCACCTAATCCAATCCAGTATTGTTTATGGAAAAAATTGATGCACGAAACAGTCTAATTGGTCCTAATAATTTATTTCTAGTTTCGTCGTTCCGTATTTGTGCATGCAAATTAGGTGGTGACAGAATATTTTGAACTCTTCCTGTAACGATTCCAACAGAAAAATTATATATATATATATATCTTTCGAAAACGATTTTTGCATTCCACGTCTTCCCATCCCAATCCCTTCAGCATTGGATTCACGTTTGATATGCGAGTGTATATGGCTGTATCGAAAAGCGCGACGCTTGGCTGCGCCTACTGCAATGCGAATATCAACCGCTTATACAATCGATTCCATACAGCGGAACAATACTGCTCTTAAGGTGGTAGTAGCGCTCGAACGATATCGATTTTACATGAGCGCGCAGTTCTTGTTTAACTGAGAAAATCAGGATACAGCTAAGTTT